>JACMZG010000108.1:30894-81084 GCA_018340805.1 Microvelia longipes | reverse complement strand
GTTATATTTGATTGAAAGTTAACCGATATATTTTCGATGATTTGAAGTTATAATTGTTATTAATGAATATTAATTTTATTGATTAATTGTAGTTGTATTTCTATATAAAGTTTTTACCAAGATGAATTGAACAATAGTTCCTGAAGGAGGCAATACCGAATATTGAACAATCTACGAAAATTGAAGAGCAGTAATTCTTATCTTTTTAAAAATTTAAATAAAATTTTTTATCAAAAATTTGAGTGATTTAAAGATTTAAAGATCAATGGTTAAAATAAAGATATTTATTATTTTATTTAAGATAAATTTTTAAAAAGTTATATTTGAAAATAGCAAAATTAACGATAATATTTTCGATAATATTTGAAGTTATATTGTTATTAATGAATATTAATTTTAGTCTTATTAATTGTAGTTGTATTTCTTTTTTTAAAGTTTTTACCAGATGAATTGAACAATAGTTCCTGCAGAAGGCAATGCCGAATATTGACAATCTACGAAATTAAGTTACCGATAATATTTTCGATAAATTGAAGTTATAATTGTTATTAATGAATATTAATTTTATGCTGATTAATTGTAGTTGTATTTCTATTTAAAGGTTTTTACCAGAATGAATTAAACAATAGTTCTGAAGAAGGCAATACCGAATATTGAACAATCTACGAAAATTGAAGAGCAGTAATTCTATCTTTTAAAAAATTTAAAAATTTTGTATCAAAAATTGAGTGATTTAAGATTTAAAGATCAATGGTTAAAATTAAGATATTTATTATTTTATTTAAAGATAAAATTTTAAAAAAAGTTATATTTGAAAAATAGCAAAAGTTAACCGATAATATTTTCGATAAATTTGAAGTTATAATTGTTATTAATGAATATTAATTTTATCTGATTAATTGTAGTTGTATTTCTATATAAAAGTTTTTACCAAAATTGAATTGAACAATAGTTCCTGAAGAAGGCAATACCGAATATTGAACAATCTACGAAAATGAAGAGCAGTAATTCTTATCTTTTAAAAATTTAAATAAATTTTGTATCAAAATTGAGTGATTTTAAGATTTAAGATCAATGGTTAAGAATAAAATATTTATTATTTCATTTAAGATAATTTTTTAAAAAAGTTATATTTGAAAAATAGCAAAGTTAACCGATAATATTTTCGATAATTTGAAGTTTATAATTGTTATTAATGATATTAATTTTAGTCTATTAATTGTAGTTGTATTTCTTTTTTAAAGTTTTTACCAGATGAATTGAACAATAGTTTCTGCAGAAGGCAAATGCCGAAATATGAACAATCTACGAAATTAAGTTAACGATAATATTTTCGATAATTTGAAGTTATAATTGTTATTATGAATTAATTTTATGCTGATTAATTGTAGTTGTATTTCTATTTAAGGTTTTTACCAGAATGAATTTAAACAATAGTTCCTGAAGAGGCAATACCGAATATTGAACAATCTACGAAATGCAAGAGCAGTAATTCTTATCTTTTAAAAAATTTAAAAAAATTTTTTATCAATTGAGTGATTTAAAGATTTAAAGATCAATGGTTAAGAATAAAGAATATTTATTTTTATTAAAGATAAATTTTTAAAAAAAGTTATATTTGAAAATAGCAAAAGTTAACCGATAATATTTTCGATAATTTGAAGTTATAATTGTTATTAATGAATATAATTTTATTCTGATTAATTGTAGTTGTATTTCTATTAAAGGTTTTTACCAGAATGAATTGAACAATAGTTCCTGAAGAAGGCAATACCGAAATATTGAACAATCTACGAAATTGAAGAGCAGTAATTCTTATCTTTTAAAAATTTAAATAAATTTTGTATCAAAAATTGAGTGATTTCCAAGATTTAAAGATCAATGGTTAAAATTAAAGAATATTTATTATTTCATTTAAAGATAAATTTTTAAAAAAAGTTATATTTGAAAAATAGCAAAAGTTAACCGATAATATTTTCGATAATTTGAAGTTATAATTGTTTATTAATGAATATTAATTTTAGTCTTATTAATTGTAGTTGTATTTCTTTTTAAAAGTTTTTACCAGAATGAATTGAACAATAGTTTCTGCAGAAGCAATGCGAAATATGAACAATCTACGAATTAAGTTAACCGATAATATTTCGATAAATTTGAAGTTATAATTGTTATTAATGAATATAATTTTATTCTGATTAATTGTAGTTGTATTTCTATTTAAAGTTTTTACCAGAATGAATTGAAACAATAGTTCCTGAAGAAGGCAATACCGAAATATTGAACAATCTACGAAAATGAAGAGCAGTAATTCTTATCTTTTAAAAAATTTAAAAAAATTTTTTATCAAAATTGAGTGATTTAAAGATTTAAAAGATCAATGGTTAAAAATATAAGAATATTTATTATTTTATTTAAAGATAAATTTTAAAAAAGTTATATTTGAAAAATAGCAAAGTTAACCGATAATATTTTCGATAAATTTGAAGTTATAATTGTTATTATGAATATTAATTTTATCTGATTAATTGTAGTTGTATTTCTATATAAAGGTTTTTACCAGAATGAATTGAACAATAGTTCCTGAAGAAGGCAATACCGAAATATTGAACAATCTACGAAAATGGAAGAGCAGTAATTCTTATCTTTTAAAAAATTTAATAAAATTTTGTATCAAAAATTGAGTGATTTCAAGATTTAAAGATCAATGGTTAAGAATAAAAGAATATTTATTATTCATTTAAAGATAATTTTTAAAAAAGTTATATTTGAAAAATAGCAAAGTTAACCGATAATATTTTCGATAAATTTGAAGTTATAATTGTTATTAATGAATATTAATTTTAGTTATTAATTGTAGTTGTATTTCTTTTAAAAGTTTTACCAGAATGAATTGAACAATAGTTCCTGCAGAAGCAATGCCGAATATTGAACAATCTACGAAATTAAGTTAACCGATAATATTTTCGATAAATTTTGAAGTTAAAGTTATTAATGAATATTATTTTTTCTGATTAATTGTAGTTGTTATTTCTATTAAAGTTTTTACCAGAATGAATTGAACAATAGTTCCTGAAGAAGGCAATACCGAAATATTGAACAATCTACGAAATTGAAGAGCAGTAATTCTTATCTTTAAAAAATTTAAATAAAATTTTGTATCAAAAATTGAGTGATTTCAAGATTTAAAGATCAATGGTTAAGAATAAAGAATATTTATTATTTCATTTAAAGATAAATTTTTTAAAAAAAGTTATATTTGAAAAAATAGCAAAAGTTAACCGATAATATTTTCGATAAATTTGAAGTTATATTGTTATTAATGAATATTAATTTTAGTCTATTAATTGTAGTTGTATTTCTTTTTAAAAGTTTTTACCAGAATGAATTGAACAATAGTTTCTGCAGAAGGCAATGCCGAAATATTGAACAATCTACGAAATTAGTTAACCGATAATATTTTTCGATAAATTTGAAGTTATAATTGTTATTAATGAATATTAATTTTATCTGATTAATTGTAGTTGTATTTCTATTTAAAGGTTTTTACCAGAATGAATTAAACAATAGTTCTGAAGAAGGCAATCGAATATTGAACAATCTACGAAATTGAAGAAGCAGTAATTTCTTATCTTTTAAAAAATTTAAAAAATTTTTTTATCAAAATTGAGTGATTTAAAGATTTAAAGATCAATGGTTAAAAAAAAGAATATTTATTATTTTATTTAAAGATAAAATTTTTAAAAAGTATATTTTGAAAAATAGCAAAAGTTAACCGATAATATTTTCGATAAATTTGAAGTTATAATTGTTATTAATGAATATTAATTTTATTCTGATTAATGTAGTTGTATTTCTATATAAGGTTTTTACCAGAATGAATTGAACATAGTTCCTGAAGAAGGCAAACCGAAATATTGAACAATCTACGAAAATTGAAGGCAGTAATTCTTATCTTTTTAAAAAATTTAAATAAATTTTGTATCAAAAATTGAGTGATTTCAAGATTTAAAGATCAATGGTTAAGAATAAAGAATATTTATTATTTCATTTAAAGATAAATTTTTTTAAAAAAGTTATATTTTGAAAAATAGCAAAATTAACCGATAATATTTTCGATATTTGAAGTTATAATGTTATTAATGAATATTAATTTTAGTCTTATTAATTGTAGTTGTATTTCTTTTTAAAAGTTTTTACCAGAATGAATTGAACAATAGTTTCTGCAGAAGGCATGCCGAAATATTGAAAATCTACGAAAATTAAGTAACGATAATATTTTTCGATAAATTTGAAGTTATAATTGTTATTAATGAATATTAATTTTTTGATTAATTGTAGTTGTATTCTTATTTAAAAGGTTTTTACCAGAATGAATTAAACAATAGTTCCTGAAGAAGGCATATACGAAATATTGAACAATCTACGAAAATTGAAGAAGCAGTAATTCTTATCTTTTAAAAATTTAAAAAAAATTTTTTATCAAAAATTGAGTGATTTCAAGATTTAAAGATCAATGTTAAATATAAAATTTATTATTTTATTTAAGATAAAATTTTTAAAAAAAGTTATTTTTGAAAAATAGCAAAAGTTAACCGATAATATTTTCGATAAATTTGAAGTTATAATTGTTATTAATGAATATTAATTTATTCTGATTAATTGTAGTTGTTTCTATTAAAGTTTTTACCAGAATGAAATTGAAATAGTTCCTGAAGAAGGCAATACCGAAATATTGAACAATCTACGAAAATGAAGAGCAGTAATTCTTATCTTTTAAAAAATTAAATAAATTTTTATCAAAATTGAGTGATTTCAAGATTTAAAGATCAATGGTTAAGAATAAAAAATATTTATTATTTCATTTAAAGATAAATTTTTAAAAAAGTTATATTTGAAAATAGCAAAAAGTTAACCGATAATATTTTCAATAAATTTGAAGTTATAATTGTTATTAATGAAAATTAATTTTAGTCTGATTAATTGTAGTTGTATTTCTTTTTAAAAGTTTTTACCAGAATGAATTGAACAATAGTTCCTGCAGAAGGCAATGCCGAAATATTGAACAATCTACGAAATTAGTTAAACGATAATATTTTCGATAAATTTGAAGTTATAATTGTTATTAATGAAATTTAATTTTATTCTGATTAATTGTAGTTGTATTTCTATTTAAAAGTTTTACAAGAATGAATTGAACAATAGTTCCTGAAGAAGGCAATACCGAAATATTGAACAATCTACGAAAATGGAAGAGCAGTTTTCTTATCTTTTAAAAAATTTAAATAAAATTTTGTATCAAAAATTGAGTGATTTCAAGATTTAAAGATCAATGGTTAATAAGAATATTTATTATTTTATTTAAAGATAAATTTTTAAAAAAAGTTATATTTGAAAAATAGCAAAAGTTAACCGATAATATTTTCGATAAATTTGAAGTTATAATTGTTATTAATGAATATTAATTTTTTCTGATTAATTGTAGTTGTATTTCTATTTAAGTTTTACCAGAATGAATTGAACAATAGTTCCTGAAGAAGGCAATACCGAAATATTGAACAATCTACGAAAATGAAGAGCAGTTTCTATCTTTTAAAAATTTAAATAAAATTTTTTATCAAAAATTGAGTGATTTCAAGATTTAAAGATCAATGGTTAAAATAAAGAATATTTATTATTTATTTTAAGATAAATTTTTAAAAAAAGTTATATTTGAAAAATAGCAAAAGTAACCGATATTTTTTTATTTTCATAAATTTGAAGTTATAATTGTTATTAATGAATATTAATTTATGCTGATTAATGTGTAGTTGTATTCTATTTAAAGGTTTTTACCAGAATGAATTGAACAATAGTTCCTGAAGAAGGCAATACCGAAATATTGAACATCTACGAAATTTGAAGAGCAGTAATTCTTATCTTTTAAAAATTTAAAAAAATTTTTTATTAAAAATTGAGTGATTTAAAGATTTAAAGATCAATGGTTAAAATATAAGAATTTTTATTTTATTTAAAAAAAATTTTTAAAAAAAGTTATATTGAAAAATAGCAAAAGTTAACCGATAATATTTTCGATAAATTTGAAGTTATAATTGTTATTAATGAATATTAATTTTAGTCTATTAATTGTAGTTGTATTTCTTTTTAAAGTTTTTACCAGAATGATTAAACAATAGTTCCTGAAGAAGGCAATACGAAATATTGAAAATCTACGAAAATTGAAAAGCAGTAATTCTTATCTTTTAAAAAATTTAATAAAATTTTTTATAAAAATTGAGTGATTTCAAGATTTAAAGATCAATGGTTAAAAATAAAGAATATTTATTATTTTATTTAAAGATAAAATTTTTAAAAAAAGTTATATTTGAAAATAGCAAAAGTTAACCGATAATATTTTCGATAAATTTGAAGTTATAATTGTTATTAATGAAATTAATTTTATTCTGATTAATTGTAGTTGTATTTCTATTTAAAGGTTTTTACCAGAATGAATTGACAATAGTTCTGAGAAGGCAATACCGAAATATTGAACAATCTACGAAATTGGAAGAGCAGTAATTCTTATCTTTTAAAAATTTAAAAAATTTTTTATCAAAAATTGAGTGATTTCAAGATTTAAAGATCAATGGTTAAAAATAAAAGAATATTTATTATTTATTTAAGATAAATTTTTAAAAAAAGTTATATTTTGAAAAATAGCAAAGTTAACCGATAATATTTTCGATAATTTGAAGTTATAATTGTTATTAATGAATATATTTTTATCTGATTAATTGTAGTTGTATTTCTATTTAAAGTTTTTTACCAGATGAATTAACAATAGTTCCTGAAGAAGGCATACCGAAATATTGAACAATCTACGAAAATGAAGAGCAGTAATTCTTATCTTTTAAAAAATTTAAAAAAAATTTTTTATCAAAAAATTGAGTGATTTAAAGATTTTAAAGATCAATGGTTAAAATAAAAGAATATTTATTTTTTAAAGATAAATTTTTTTAAAAAAGTTATATTTGAAAAATAGCAAAGTTAAACGATAATATTTTCGATAAATTGAAGTTATAATTGTTATTAATGAATATTAATTTTATTCTGATTAATTGTAGTTGTATTTCTATAAAGTTTTTACCAAATTGAATTGAAATAGTTCCTGAAGAAGGCAATACCAATATTGAACAATCTACGAAAATTGAAGAGCAGTAATTCTTATCTTTTAAAAAATTTAAATAAAATTTTTATCAAAATTGAGTGATTTAAAGATTTAAAGATCAATGGTTAAAATATAAGAATATTATTATTTATTTAAGATAAAAATTTTAAAAAAAAGTTATATTGAAAAATAGCAAAAGTTAACCGATATATTTTCGATAAATTTTGAAGTTATAATTGTTATTAATGAATATTAATTTAGTCTTATTAATTGTAGTTGTATTTTTTTAAAGTTTTACCAGATGAATGAATCTGACAATAGTTTGCAGAAGCCAATGCCGAAATATTGAACAATTATAAAATATAAGTAACCGATAATATTTCGATAAATTTGAAGTTATATTTTATAATGATAATGATTTTAGTTTATTATTGTGTTGTATTTCTTTTTAAAAGTTTTTTACCAGATGAAATAAACATAGTTCTGCAGAAGCAATTGCGAAAATTGAAAAAATCTAGAAATTAGTACAGATATATTTTATAATTTGAGATAAATGTTATTATTCAAATTTTTATATCTGATTAATTGTAGTTGTATTTTATTTTAAAAGTTTTTACAGATGAATTGAACAATTTCCTGAAAAGGCAATGCCGAAATATTGAACAATCTACGAAATGAAGAGAGTTTCTATCTTTTAATTTAAATAAAATTTTTTATAAAAATGAGTGTTTAAAAATTTAAAGATCCCCCATGATGAATTAGATATTTAATTATTTTATTTATTATAAATTTTAAAAATTATATTTGAAAAATAGCAAGTAATCCGATAATATTCGTAAATTTGAGTTTAGTTGTATAAGAATATTATTAGTATTATTAATTGTAGTTGTATTCTTTTTAAAAGTTTTACCGAATTGATTGAAATAGTTCTGCAGAAGCAATTGCGAATATTGCAATCTAGAAAATTAAGTTATAACTTAATTTTTCGATAACTTTGAAGTTAGTTGTTTTCCATGCAAACTATTTATTCTGATTAATCTGGTAGTGTATTCTATTTTAAAGTTTTTACAAGAGATGAATGACAATACTTCCTGAAAACGCAAGTACTAAAATTGAAACAATTACGAAAATGGCTGAAGAGCAGTAATTCTTATCTTTAAAAAATCTTAAATACAATTTTCTGTATCAAAAATTGAATGATTTCAGTTTAGCTCATAGTTACAGAATACATGGTATTTATTATTAATTTTAATACAAATGTTTAAAAAGTCTATATTGTGAAAATAAGCAAAAGTTACCGATTATATTTCGATAAATTGAAGTCATTAATTGTTATTACATGATATTAATTATTCTGCACTATTATTTATGTATTTCTATTATAAGTTTCACAGATGAATTTTTGAACACCATAGTTCTGAGAAGCAATGCCGAATATTGACACAATCTACGAGAAATGGAGAGCCCCCAAGTTAATTTTCTTTTAAACAATTTAAATACATTTTTTATCCCCCAAAGAATGATGTGTATTTCAAGTCAATGATTTAAAATACTAAGATATTTATATTTTATCTTTGCCATTATACAATTTATACAAAAAAACTATTATATTTGGAAATAGGCAAAGTTAACCGATATATTTTCGATAAATGAAGCTTCTAAGGTTATTACACTAGAATGATCTCTTATTCTGCCCATTATTGATATCGCTGTGATTTCTATTTAAAAGGTTTTTCAGAATCGAGTAAACAATCGTTCTAAAGAAGCCATGCCGCACGAACTGATTGACACTACGAAATTAAGTTAACTGTAATTATTTTTCGATAAATTGAAGTTCATATTGTTATATGATAATTATTTTATTGTGTTTAGTAGTTGTATTTCTATTAAAAGTAAATAAGTATTATTAGTTTGACTTTAACTCGATATTTTATATTCTATATACAGTTTTTACCGAATGAATGAAATAGTTCTGAGAAGCGCAATGGCGAACTATTGGAACAATACGAAATGGAAGAGCAGTAATTCTTATCTTTTAAATTTTAAATAAATTTTGTATCAAAAAATGAGTGATTCAGATTTAAAGATCAATAGTTAGAATAAAAGCCTATTGATTATTTATTTAAAGATTAATGTTTTAAAAAAAAGTTTATTTGAAATAGCCAAAATTAACCGGATATATTTCCGAAATTTGGAAGTTAATTTGTTATTAATGATAGTTTAATTTTTTCTGATCTATTGAGGTGTATTCTATATAAAGTTTTACCAGAATGATTGACATGTCTGAAGAAGGCATACCGAAGAGTGAACAATTACGAAATTAGAAGAGCCAGTAATTCTTATCTTTTTAAAAATTAATAAAATTTTGTATCAAAATTGGTGATTTCAGATTTAGATTCCCCAATGGTTAAGATAAAGAATGATTTTATTTATTTCAAGATAAATATTTTTAAAAAAATTAATTTGAAAATGGAGCAAAGTACCGTTTTTTCGAAATGAAGTTATAATTGTATTATGATATATTTTGTCTTTTAATTTGTAGTGTATTTCTTTTAAGTTTTTACCCAGATGAATTGACATAGTTCTTGAGAAGGCAATGCAATATTGAAAATTAGGAAATTAAGTTAACGATAATATTTTTGATAAATTGAGTTATAATTGTTAGTTATGAAAATTAATTTTATTAGTTTATTAATTGTGTGTTATTTCTTTTTTAAAGTTTTTACCAATTACTGACATAGTTCTGCAGAAGGGCCAATGCGAAATAGTTAAAATCTAGGAAATTATTGTTAACCGATAAATTTTCGGATATTTGAAGTTTGATTCATCGTTATTAATGATATTAATTTTTCTGATTAATTGTGTTGTATTTCTATTAAAAGTTTACGAATGATGCCATAGTTCCTGAGAAGGCTTAGCCGAAATTTGAACATCGACGAAAATTAAGGCCCCAGAATTTCTTATCTTTTAAATTTAAATAAAGATTTTTATTCAAAATGAGTGATGTAAAGATTTAAGATCCAGGATGAAAAATATAAGGATATTTATTATTTTATTTAATTATAACATTTTAAAAAAATATATTTGAAAATAGCAAAGTAACTGATAATATTTTCGATATTTGAAGTTTAATTTTATTAAGATATTATTTGTACTTATTAATTGTGTGTATTTCCTTTTTAAAGTTTTAACCAGAAATGAAGTTGAATGTGCCTGCAGAGGCAATGCCGAATATGTGAACATCTACGAATTAGTTAACGATATATTTTCGATAATTTGAAGTGTAATTGTGATTCATGGTTTTTTGATTTTGATGTATTTTATTTTAAAGTTTTAAAGAATTGAATTGCATACTTCTAAGAAGGAATTTCGAATAGTTTGAACATTACGATGGACGAGAGGCCCCAGTACGTTTATTTTTAAAATTTAAAAAATTTTGTATCAAAATTGAGTTGATATTCCAAGTTAAAGATGCAATAGTTAGAAGAATGATATTTTATTTATTTAAGATAATGTTTTTAAAAAAGTTATATTTGAAAATAGCAAAGTTAACATATTTTCGTAATTTTGAAAGTTATATTGTATTAATGAGTATTAATTTTATTCTGAATTATATATATTTGTATTCTATATAAAAGTGTTTACCAGAATGAATGAACTAGTTCCTGAATGAGGCCCATTGCCTAATATGGACAGTCGAAAATGGAGAGCCCAGTTAATTCTTTTCTTTGAAAAATTAATAAAATTTTTTTATCATTGAGTTTTAAAAATATTTAAAGATCAATGATTAAAATAGAATATTTATTATTTTATTGATTTAAATTTTAAGAAATTATATTTGAAAAAATTAGCAAAGTTAACGATAATTTTCCCCGATAATTTGAGTTATAAAATGTTATTAATGATATTAATTTATGTGATTATTGTAGTTGTATTTCTATTTAAAGGTTTTAACCGAATTGAATTACAATAGTTCTAAAAGGCATACCGAATTTGAACCAATCTACGAAATATGAAGTAGCAGTATTCTTTCTTTTTTTAAAAATTTAAAAATTTTTTATCAAAAATTGAGTGATTTAAAGTTTAAAGATCATGGTTAAAATTAATATTTTTTATTTTATTTAAGATAAAATTTTTAAAAAGTATATTTGAAAAATGCAAATTAACGATAATATTTTCGATATTAAGTTATATTGTTATTAATGATATTTATTTATTTGATATTGTAGGTGTATTTCTATTTAAAGGTTTGTTACCGATGATTGAACAATGGTTCCTTGAGAGGCAATACGGAAATATTGAACAATTAGGTGAAGAGCCCCGTATTTGTATCTTTTTAAAAATTTTAAATAAAATGTGTACAAAAAGTTGAGTGATTTAAGATTAAAGTCCTGGTTAAGATAAAGATATTTGTAATTTCATTTCAGTAATAGTTTTAAAAAAGTTTATTTAAAAATAGCCAAAAGCTTTTAAACCGTATTTTCGGATAAATTTGAAGTTATAAATGTGTTATTAATGATATTATTTTTGGTTTATTTAATTGTGTTGATTTCTTGTTAAGTTTTTACGAATGATTTACATATGTCTGCGAGCATGGCGAAATATGAACAATTTAGGAATTAGTTACCGATAAATATTTTCGTAAGTTTGAAGTTTTAATTGTTATTAATTGAAATTAATTTTATTTGATTATTTGTATTGTATTTTCTATTTAAGGTTTTACAAGATGATTGAAATGTTCTTGAAGAGGCAATCGAAATATTGAACATATAGAAATGGAGAGCAGTATTTTATCTTTTAAAATTTAATATTTGTATCAAATGAGTGATTTCAAGATTTAAAGATACAATGGTAAGATAAAGAGATATTATTATTGATTAAAGATAATGTTTTAAAAAAGTTATTTGAAAATTAGCAAAGGTTACGATAATATTTTCGATAGTTTGAAGTGTTAATTGTTATTAAATGAATATTATTTTATTTGATTAATTGTGTGGTATTTCATATAAAGTTTTTACCGAATTGAATTGACAATGTTCTGCAGAAGCCATGCGATATGACAATCTACCCGAAAATGAAATAGCCCAGTAATTTCTATCTTTTTAAATTAAATAAAATTTTTTTAAAAAATTGAGGTGATTTAAGATTTAAGTCCAATGATTAAAATATAGATATTTCTATTATTTTATTAAAGATAATTTTTAAAAAAGTTATTTGAATTAGCAAGTTACCGTAATTTTTCCGATAAATTTGTAGTATAATGGTTTTTAATGAATATTAATTTTTTTATGATTATTTTAGTTGTATTTCTATTTAAATTTTTGACCAGAATGAATTGAAAATAGTTCCCTGAAGAGGCAGTGCCGAAAATTGAACAATTAGAATTGAAGCAGTAATTCTTATCTTTTAAAAATTTAATTAAATTTTTTATCCAAATTGGATTTAAGATTAAAGTCATGGTTAAAATTAAGAATATTTATTTATTTTATTTAGATAAAATTTTTAAAAAGTTTATTTGAACATGCAAGTTAACGATATAGTTTCGATTTAATTTGAAGTTATAATTGTTATTAATGAATATTATTTAGTCTAATATTGTAGTTGTATTTCTTTAAACGTTTTTTCCCCAGAATGAATTGAAGCGATAGTTCTGAAAGGCAATGCGAAATATTTTGAACAATCACGAATAAGTAGCGTAATATTTTCGTAAATTGAATTTATAATTGTTTATGAATTATATTTATTTGATTATTGTAGTTGTTTTCTTCGAAAGGTTTTTCAAGAATGAATTGACAGTAGCTCAATTGAAGAAGCAATACCGAAACTTGAAATTAAATGAGAGCGTAATTCTTATCTTTTAAATTTAATAAATTGTATAAAATTGAGTGAGTTTCAGATTTAAAGATATGGTTAGATAAAGAATATTTATTATTTATTAGACAATGTTTGTAAAAACGATTATATTTTGAAATATCAAAAGTTACGATAATATTTTCGATAATTTGAAGTTTAATGTTATAATGATATTTAATTTCTTTCTGATTAATGTATATTTGTTTCAGTATAAAAGTTCTTTACCAGACTGAATGAACATAGTTCCTGAAAAGCCATGCCGACAAATTGAACAATTACCGGAATGGCTAAGAGCAGTAATCTTATCTTTTAAGAAAAATTTAATAAAGATCTGTGTATCAAAATTGTGATTTCAAGATTTAAGATTCCATGGTTAGAATAAGATATTTTTATTTCATTTAAAGATAAATGTTTTAAAAGTTATATTTGAAAAAAATGGCAAAGTTAACGATTAATATTTTCCGTAAATTGTGAATTTATTGGTATTAAATGATTATTATTTATCTGATTAATTGTAGTTGTATTTCTATATAAAAGTTTTTAAGATGATTGACATGTTGCTGAGAACGGCCCAATGCCGGATATTGAACAATTACGAAATGGAAGAGAGTAATTTTATTTTAAAATTAATAAAATTTTAGAAAATTGAGTGATTTAAAGATTTTAAAGGATCAAGGATTAAAATATAAGAATATTATTATTTTTATTAAAGATAATAATTTTTAAAAAAGTTATTTTGAAAATAGCAAGTAACGATATATTTTCCGATAAATTTGAGTGATAATTGTTTTAATGAATATTAATTTTTTGATTTATTGTAGTTGTATTTCTATTTAAGTTTACAGATGATGAACAATAGTTCCTGAAGAAGGCGTTGCCGAATATTGAAATTAGAAAGTGAGGCATAATTCTTATCTTTTAAAAAAAATTTAAATAAATTTTTTTACAAAATGAGTGATAAAGATTTAGATCCAATGGTTAAAAAATATAAATATTTATATTTTATTTAAAGATTAAATTTTTTAAAGTTATTTGAAAATTAGCAAAAGGTTAAGATAATATTTTCGATAAATTTGAAATTATAATTTTATTAGTTGAATATTATTTAGTCTAATTAATGTAGTGGTATTCGTTTTTAAAAGTTTTTACAGAATGATTGACGAGTTCTGCAGAAGCAATCCGAAATATTGACATCTACGAATTAGTTAACGATATATTTTATATAAATTTGAAGTTATATTGTTTATAAGATGAATATTTTATTCTGATTATTGTGTTGTATCTATCTAAAGTTTTTACAAATGAATGACAATAGTCATGAAGAAGGCATACGAAAAAGTTGAACATCTACGAAATGATAGAGCAGTAATTTTATCTTTTAAAAATTTAAATAAATTTGTTATCAAATTGAGTTGATTTCAAGATTTAAGATCCAATGGTTAGGAATAAAGATATTCTATTTATTTCATTTAAAGAACAAATGTTTTAAAAGTTATATTTGAAATATAAAAGTTAAGATAATATTTTTCGATAAATTGAAGTTATATGTTATTAATGAATATTATTTTTTACTGATTATTATATTTTGTATTTCTATATAAAAGTTTTTTCCAGGACGATTGAACAGATGTTCTGAAGAAGGCATGCCGAAAAAATATTGAACATTAGAATGGAGAGCAGTAATTCTTATTTTTAAAAATTTAAATACTTGTATCAAGAAATTGAGTGATTTAAGATTTTAAAGATCAATGGTTAAGAATAAAGAATTTTTATTTCAATTAAAGATATATTTTAAAAAAGTTATATTTGAAAATAGTAAAGTTAACCGATATATTTCGGAATAAATTTGAAGTTATAATTGTTATGAATGAGATATTATTTATGCTGATTAATTGTAGGATGTTTTTCATTAAGTTTTTACCAGAATGATTGAACATGTCTGAAGGAAGCAATGCGAAATATTGAACATTAGGGAAATTATAGTTAACCGATATATTTTGATAATTTGAAGTATTTGTTTATAGGTATTATTTTTTTGATTTAATTAGTATGTATTCTATTGTTGAAGTTTTTCCAAGATGAATGAAATATTCCTGAAGAGCAATGCGAAATATTGAACATCTACGGAGAAATGAAGGAGCAGTAGTCTTATCTTTTTAAAAATTAAAAAATTTTTTATCAAAATTGAAGTGATTTAAAGATTAAAAGATAATGATGACAAATATAAGATATTTTTTATTTAATTTAATATAAATTTGTAAAAAAATGTATTTGGAAATAGAAAAGTTACCGATAATATTTTCGATAATTTGAAGTTTAATTGTTATTAATGATATTAATTTTAGTCTTATTATTGTAGTTGTTTTCTTTTAAGTTTTAACCAGGAAATGATTGACATGTTTGAGAGGCCTGCCCCGGAATATTGACATTACGAATGAAGATTAACGTAAATTTTCCCCCGATAATTTTGATTAATGTTATTATAATATATTTTATCTTTTAATTGTAGTTGTATTTTTTTTAAAGTTTTTCCGAATAATTGACAATAGTTCTGCAGAGCAAATGCGAAATATTGAACTCTAGGAAATTAAGAACGATATATTTTAGATAATTTGAAGTTATAATCGTTATAATGGAATTTAATTTTATCTTGATAATTGTGTTGTATTTCTATTAAAGTTTTTTACAGAATGAATGAACATAGTTCCTGATAGAAGGCTACCGAATATTGAACAATTACGAAAATTGAAGAGCAGTATTTTATCTTTTAAATTTAAATAAATTTTTTATCCAAATTGAGGTGATTTTAAAGGATTTAAAGATCAAGATGAGAAATTAAGAATATTTATATTTTATTTATTATAAATTTTAAAAAAATTTTTATTTGAAAAATAGCAAAGTTAACGATAATATTTTCGGATTAATTTGAGTATAATTTTATAAAGAATATTAATTTTAGTATTTTGATTGTAGTTGTATTTCTTTTTAAAGTTTTTACCGATGAATTGACAATAGTTCTGCAGAAGACAAGGACCGAATATTGACATTTATACGAAATATAGTTAAACGATATTTTCCCGATATTTGAAGTTTATAATTGCTTATTAATGAGTATAATGTTTTTGATTAATTGTAGTGCTTATTTCTATTATAAGATTCTTAAAGAATGATTGACATACTCCTTGAAGAAGGCAATACCGAATCTTGAAAATTCCGAAAATGGAGAGCGTATTCTTATCTTTTAAAAATTAATAAAATTTTGTATCAAATTGGTGATTTCAAGATTAAGTATCAATAGTTAGAATAAATTGAATATTTATATTTCATTTAAAAGATAAATGTTTAAAAAAGTTCATATATTGAAAATAGCAAAAAGTTAACCGATAATTTTCGATAAATTGTGAATTATATTGTTATTAATGAATGTAATTGTTTGCTGATGTATTATTTGTATTTTCTTATAAAGTGTTTTACCGAATGAATTGAACATGTTCCTGAGAAGGCCCCAATTGCCGAAAATTGACATTACGAAAATGGAGAAGGCAGTAATTTTATTTTTTTAAATTTAGAATAAAAATTTTTTATCAAAATTGGAGTGATTTAAAGTATATAAGATCAATGATTTAAAAATATAAGAATAGTTATATTTTTATGATTATAAATTTTAAAAAAATTATATTTGAAAAATAGCAAAGTTAAACGATATTTTCCGATAATTGAGTGTTATAATTGTTATTAATGATATAATTTTGATGCTGATGTAATTGTAGTTGTATTTCTATTTAAAGGTTTACCAGAATGAATTTAAAATATTTCCTGAAGAAGGCAATCCCGGAAATATTGAATCTTCGAAAATGAGAGCAGTATTCTTATCTTTTAAAAATTAAAAAAAAAATTTTTTTTCAAAAATTAAGGTTTTCAGATTTAAAGATCAATGGTTAGAATAAAGAATATTTATTATTTCATTTAAGATTAAATTTTTTAAAAAAAGTTTTAGTAGAAAAATAAGCTAAAAGATTAGACGATAATATTTTCGATAAAATTTAAGTATATAATTGTATTAATGATATTATTTTAGTACTTTAGATTAGTGTTGTATTCTTTATTTAAAGTGATTGGAACACAGAAATGAAAATTGACATAGTTACTGCAGAGGCACAATGACGAAATATTGAACAAATCTAGGAAAGTTAGTTAACGATAATATTTTCGTATATTTGAGTTAATTGTTATTAATTTGAATATTTAAGATTTTTTCTGTTAAATTGTAGTTGTATTTCTATTTAAAGTATTTTACAAGATATGAGTATGAACAATAGTTTCATGAAGAGGCAATCCGAAATATTGAACATCTACGAAAATGGAAAGAGCAGTGATTTTATTTTTAAAAATTTAATAAATTTTGTATAAAATGCGTGATTCAAATTTAAAATCAATGGTTAGATAAAAATATTTATTATTTCATATTAAGATTAATGTTTTACAAAAAGTTTTATTTTAAAAATAGCAAAGCATATAGACGATAAAATATATTTCGATAATTTGAAGTATATATTGTTATTAATGAAATATTATTATTATTCTAGTTATTGAGTTGTATTTCAATATTAAAAGGTTTTTTACCGATGAATGGAACAAAATAAGTTACTGCAGAAAGGACAATGCCGAAATATTGAACAATTTATACGAAAATGGAGAGAGAAATTGTTATTCTCTTTAAAAAATTAAAGATAAAATTTTTTATCAAAATTGAGTGATTTAAAGATTTAAATCAAAGGATTAAAAATAAAAATATTTATTATTTTATTTAAGATAAATTTTTAAAAAAGATATATTTTAAAAATAGCAAAGTTAACACGATAATATTTTCGATAAATTTGAAGTTATATTGTTATTATGAATATTATATTAATATTCTGATTATTGTAGTGTATTTCTATTTAAAAGTTTTATACCAGAATGAATGAACAATAGTCCTGAAGAGGCAGCTGCCGAATATTGAATCTACGAAAATTGAAGAGCAGTAATTCTTATCTTTTAAAAAAATTTAATAAATTTTTTATCAAAATTGAGTGATTTAAAGATTTAAAGATCAATGGTTAAAAATATAAGAATATTTATTATTTTATTTAAATATTTTAAAAAAGTTATATTTGAAAAAATAGCAAAAGTTAACCGCATATTTTCGATAAATTTGAAGTTATAATTGTTATTAATGAATATTAATTTTAGTCTAAATTATTGTAGTTTATTTCTTTTAAAGTTTTTCGATGAATTGAACAATAGTTCCTAGAGGCAATGCCGAAATATGTGAACATATACGATTAGTTATATATTTCGATAATTTGAAGTTATAATTGTTATAATAATTATTTTATTTCTGATTAATTGTAGTTGTATTTCTATCTAAAAGTTTTTTACAAGAATGAATTGAACAATAGCCATGAAGAAGGCAATACCGAAAAGTTGAACAATCTACGAAATTGGAAGAGCAGTAATTCTTATCTTTTAAAAAATTTAAATAAAATTTTGTATCAAAAATTGAGTGATTTCAGATTTAAGATCAATGGTTAAGAATAAGAATATTTTATTTTGATTTAAAGACAAATGTTTTTTAAAAAAAAGTTATATTTGAAAAATTCAAAAGTTAAACGATATATTTTCGATAAATTTGAAGTTATAATTGTTTTTAATGAATATTAATTTTATTCTGATTAATTATATTTGTATTTTTTCTATATAAAAGTTTTTACCAGAACTGAATTGAACAATAGTTCCTGAAGAAGGCAATGCCGAAATATTGAACAATTACGAAAATGGAAGAGCAGTAATTCTTATTTTTTAAAATTTAAATAAAATTTTGTATAAAATTGAGTGATTAAATTTAAAGATCAATGGTTAAGAATAAAGAATATTTATTATTTCAATTAAAGATAATATTTTTAAAAAAGTTATATTTGAAAAATAGCTAAAGTTAACGATAATATTTTCGATAAATTTGAAGTTATATTGTTATTAATGAATATTATTTTATGCTGATTAATTGTGATGTTTTCTATTTAAAGGTTTTTTTGAATTGAACAATAGTCTGCAGAAGGCATGCGAAATATTGAACAATCTAGAAGTAAGTTAACCGATATTTTTCGATAATTTGAAGTTCAATTTATTAAGTATTAATTTTATTCTGATAATTGTAGTTGTTTTATTGAAAGTTTTTACAAGAATGAATTGAAAATAGTTCCTGAAGAAGGCAATGCCGAAATATTGAACAATCTACGAAAATGGAAGAGCAGTAATTCTTATCTTTTAAAAAATTAAAATAAATTTTTTATCAAATTGAGTGATTTAAAGATTTAAAGATCAATGATAAAAATATAAGAATATTTATTATTTATTATTATAAAATTTTTAAAAAAAATTATTTTGAAAAATAGCAAAGTTAACCGATAATATTTTCGATAAATTTGAAGTTATAATTGTTATTATGTATTAATTTTGTTTATAATTGTAGTTGTATTTCTTTTTAAAAGTTTTTACCAGAATGATTGAACAATAGTTCCTGCAGAGCAATATATTGAACTATTAGTTAACCGATATATTTTCGAAAAATTTGAAGTTATAATTGTTATTAATGAATATTTTTTAGTTTTTAATTGTAGTTGTATTTCTTTTTAAAGTTTTTACCAGAATGAATTGAACATAGTTCCTGCAGAAGGCAATGCGAATATTGAACAATCTAGGAAATTAGTTAAACCGATAATATTTTCGATAAATTTGAAGTTATATCGTTTTAATGAATATTATTTTATTTGATTAATTGTATGTATTTCTATTTAAAAGTTTTTACAAGAATGAATTGAACAATAGTTCCTGAAGAAGGCAATACCGAAATATTGAACAATCTACGAAATTGAAGAGCAGTAATTCTTATCTTTTAAAATTTAAATAAAATTTTTTATCAAAAATTGAGTGATTTAAAGATTTAAGATCAATGATGAAAATATAAGAATATTTATTATTTTATTTAAGATAACATTTTAAAAAATTATATTGAAAAATAGCAAAAGTTAACCGATAATATTTTCGATTAAATTTGAAGTTATAATTGTTATAATGAATATTATTTTATTCTGATTAATTGTAGTTGTTTCTATTAAAGTTTTTATGAATTGAACAATAGTTCTGAGAGCAATACCGAAATTGAACAATCTACGAAATGGAAGAGCAGTATTCTTATCTTTAAAAATTTAAATAAAATTTTGTATCAAAAATTGAGTGATTTCAAGATTTAAAGATCAATGGTTAAGAATAAAAGATATTTATTATTTCATTTAAAGATAAATTTTAAAAAAAGTTATATTTGAAAAATATAAAAGTTAACCGATAATATTTTCGATAAATTTGAAGTTATAATTGTTATTAATGAATATTAATTTTATTCTGATTAATTGTAGTTGTATTTCTATTAAAAGTTTTTACCAGAATGAAATTGAACAATAGTTCCTGAAGAAGGCAATGCCGAAATATTGAACAATCTACGAAAATGGAAGAGCAGTAATTCTTATCTTTTAAAAAATTTAAAAAAATTTTTATCAAATTGAGTGATTTCAAGATTTAAAGATCAATGGTTAAATAAAAGAATATTTATTATTTATTTAAAGATAAATTTTTAAAAAAAGTTATATTTGAAAAATAGCAAAAGTTAACCGATAATATTTTCGATAAATTTGAAGTTATAATTGTTATTAATGAATATTAATTTTATTCTGATTAATTGTAGTTGTATTTCTTTAAAAGTTTTTACCAGAATGAATTGAACAATAGTTCCTGAAGAAGGCAATACCGAAATATTGAACAATCTACGAAAATGGAAAGCAGTAATTCTATCTTTTAAAAATTTAAATAAAATTTTTATCAAAAATTGAGTGATTTCAAGATTTAAAGATCAATGGTTAAAAATAAAAGAATATTTTATTATTTATTTAAAGATAAAATTTTAAAAAAAGTTATATTTGAAAAATAGCAAAGTTAACCGATAATATTTTCGATAAATTTGAAGTTATAATTGTTATTAATGAATATTAATTTTATCTGATTAATTGTAGTTGTATTTCTATTTAAAGTTTTTACCAGAATGAATTGAACAATAGTTCCTGAAGAAGGCAATACCGAAATATTGAACAATCTACGAAAATGGAAGAGCAGTAATTCTTATCTTTAAAAAATTTAAAAAATTTTTATCAAAAATTGAGTGATTTAAAGATTTAAAGATCAATGGTTAAAATAAGAATATTTATTATTTATTTAAAGATAAAATTTTTAAAAAAAGTTATATTTGAAAAATAGCAAAAGTTAACCGATAATATTTTCGATAAATTTGAAGTTATAATTGTTATTAATGAATATTAATTTTATTCTGATTAATTGTAGTTGTATTTCTATTAAAAGTTTTTACCAGAATGAATTGAACAATAGTTCCTGAAGAAGGCAATACCGAAATATTGAACAATCTAAAATTGAAAGCAGTAATTCTTATCTTTTAAAAAATTTAAATAAAATTTTTTATCAAAAATTGAGTGATTTCAAGATTTAAAGATCAATGGTTAAATAAAGAATATTTTATTATTTATTTAAAGAAAATTTTTAAAAAAAGTTATATTTGAAAAATAGCAAAAGTTAACCGATAATATTTTCGATAATTTGAAGTTATAATTGTTATAATGAATATTAATTTTATTCTGATTAATTGTAGTTGTATTTCTATTTAAAAGTTTTTACCAGAATGAATTGAACAATAGTTCCTGAAAGAAGGCAATGCCGAAATATTGAACAATCTACGAAAATGGAAGAGCAGTAATTCTTATCTTTTAAAAAATTTAAATAAAATTTTGTATCAAAAATTGAGTGATTTCAAGATTTAAAGATCAATGGTTAAAAATAAAGAATATTTATTATTTATTTAAAGATAAATTTTTAAAAAAGTTATATTTGAAAAAATAGCAAAAGTTAACCGATAATATTTTCGATAAATTTGAAGTTATAATTGTTATTAATGAATATTAATTTTAGTCTGATTAATTGTAGTTGTATTTTTTTAAAAGTTTTTACCAGAATGAATTGAACAATAGTTTGCAGAAGGCAATAATATTGAACAATCTGAAATTAAGTTAACCGATAATATTTTTCGATAAATTTGAAGTTATAATTGTTATATGAATATTAATTTTATCTGATTAATTGTAGTTGTATTTCTATTAAAGTTTTTACCAGAATGAATTGAACAATAGTTCCTGAAGAAGGCAATGCCGAAATATTGAACAATCTACGAAAATTGAAAGCAGTAATTCTTATCTTTTAAAAATTTAAAAAAAATTTTTTATCAAAAATTGAGTGATTTAAAGATTTAAAGATCAATGGTTAAAATATAAAGAATATTTATTTTTATTTAAAGATAAAATTTTTAAAAAAGTTATATTTAAAAATAGCAAAAGTTAACCGATAATATTTTCGATAAATTTGAAGTTATAATTGTTATTAATGAATATTAATTTTATTCTGATTAATTGTAGTTGTATTTTTTAAAGTTTTTACAGAATGAATTGAACAATAGTTCCTGAAGAAGGCAATGCCGAAATATTGAACAATCTACGAAAATTGAAGAGCAGTAATTCTTATCTTTTAAAAAATTTAAATAAAATTTTTATCAAAAATTGAGTGATTTCAAGATTTAAAGATCAATGGTTAAAATAAAAGAATATTTATTATTTATTTAAAGATAAATTTTTAAAAAAAGTTATATTTGAAAAATAGCAAAAGTTAACCGATAATATTTTCGATAAATTTGAAGTTATAATTGTTATTAATGAATATTAATTTTAGTCTAATTGTAGTTGTATTTCTATTTAAAGTTTTTACCAGAATGAATTGAACAATAGTTCCTGCAGAAGGCAATGCCGAAATATTGAACAATCTACGAAATTAAGTTAACCGATAATATTTTGATAAATTTGAAGTTATAATGTTATTATGAATATTAATTTTATCTGATTAATTGTAGTTGTATTTCTATTTAAAGTTTTTACCAGAATGAATTGAACAATAGTTCCTGAAGAAGGCAATACCGAAATATTGAACAATACGAAAATTGAAGAGCAGTAATTCTTATCTTTTAAAAATTTAAAAAAATTTTTATCAAAAATTGAGTGATTTCAAGATTTAAAGATCAATGGTTAAAAATAAAAATATTTATTATTTATTTAAAGATAAAATTTTTAAAAAAGTTATATTTGAAAAATAGCAAAAGTTAACCGATAATATTTTCGATAAATTTGAAGTTATAATTGTTATTAATGAATATTAATTTTATTCTGATTAATTGTAGTTGTATTTCTATTTAAAGTTTTTACCAGAATGAATTGAACAATAGTTCCTGAAGAAGGCAATACCGAAATATTGAACAATCTACGAAAATGGAAGAGCAGTAATTCTTATCTTTTTAAAAATTTAAATAAAATTTTGTATCAAAAATTGAGTGATTTCAAGATTTAAAGATCAATGGTTAAGAATAAAAGAATATTTATTATTTCATTTAAAGATAAATTTTTTAAAAAAGTTATATTTGAAAAATAGCAAAAGTTAACCGATAATATTTTCGATAAATTTGAAGTTATAATTGTTATTAATGAATATTAATTTTAGTCTATTAATTGTAGTTGTATTTCTATTTAAAAGTTTTTACCAGAATGAATTGAACAATAGTTCCTGCAGAAGGCAATGCCGAAATATTGAACAATCTACGAAATTAAGTTAACCGATAATATTTTCGATAAATTTGAAGTTATAATTGTTATTAATGAATATTAATTTTATTCTGATTAATTGTAGTTGTATTTCTATTTAAAAGTTTTTACAAGAATGAATTGAACAATAGTTCCTGAAGAAGGCAATACCGAAATATTGAACAATCTACGAAAATGGAAGAGCAGTAATTCTTATCTTTTAAAAAATTTAAATAAAATTTTTATCAAAAATTGAGTGATTTCAAGATTTAAAGATCAATGGTAAAATAAAAGAATATTTATTATTTCATTTAAAGATAAATTTTTAAAAAAAGTTATATTTGAAAAATAGCAAAAGTTAACCGATAATATTTTCGATAAATTTGAAGTTATAATTGTTATTAATGAATATTAATTTTATCTGATTAATTGTAGTTGTATTTCTATTTAAAGTTTTTACCAGAATGAATTGAACAATAGTTCCTGAAGAAGGCAATAATTGAACAATCTACGAAAATGGAAGAGCAGTAATTCTTATCTTTTAAAAAATTTAAAAAAAATTTTTATCAAAAATTGAGTGATTTCAAGATTTAAAGATCAATGGTTAAAAATAAAAAAGAATTTATTATTTATTTAAAGATAAATTTTTAAAAAAAGTTATATTTGAAAAATAGCAAAAGTTAACCGATAATATTTTCGATAAATTTGAAGTTATAATTGTTATTAATGAATATTAATTTTATTCTGATTAATTGTAGTTGTATTTCTATTTAAAGTTTTTACCAGAATGAATTGAACAATAGTTCCTGAAGAAGGCAATACCGAAATATTGAACAATCTACGAAAATGGAAGAGCAGTAATTCTTATCTTTTAAAAAATTTAAATAAAATTTTTATCAAAAATTGAGTGATTTCAAGATTTAAAGATCAATGGTTAAAATAAAAGAATATTTATTATTTCATTTAAAGATAAATTTTTAAAAAAAGTTATATTTGAAAAAAGCAAAAGTTAACCGATAATATTTTCGATAATTTGAAGTTATAATTGTTATTAATGAATATTAATTTTAGTCTGATTAATTGTAGTTGTATTTCTATTTAAAGTTTTTACCAGAATGAATTGAACAATAGTTCCTGAAGAAGGCAATACCGAAATATTGAACAATCTACGAAAATTGAAGAGCAGTAATTTTATCTTTTAAAAATTTAAAAAAATTTTTTATCAAAAATTGAGTGATTTCAAGATTTAAAGATCAATGGTTAAAATATAAGAATATTTATTATTTTATTTAAAGATAAAATTTTAAAAAAAGTTATATTTAAAAATAGCAAAAGTTAACCGATAATATTTTCGATAAATTTGAAGTTATAATTGTTATTAATGAATATTAATTTTATCTGATTAATTGTAGTTGTATTTCTATTTAAAGTTTTTACCAGAATGAATTGAACAATAGTTCCTGAAGAAGGCAATACCGAAATATTGAACAATCTACGAAATGGAAGAGCAGTAATTCTTATCTTTTAAAAAATTTAAAAAAAATTTTTTATCAAAAATTGAGTGATTTCAAGATTTAAAGATCAATGGTTAAAAAATAAAGAATATTTATTATTTTATTTAAAGATAAAATTTTTAAAAAAAGTTATATTTGAAAAATAGCAAAAGTTAACCGATAATATTTTCGATAAATTTGAAGTTATAATTGTTATTAATGAATATTAATTTTATTCTGATTAATTGTAGTTGTATTTCTATTTAAAGGTTTTTACCAGAATGAATTGAACAATAGTTCCTGAAGAAGGCAATACCGAAAATATGAACAATCTACGAAAATGGAAGAGCAGTAATTCTTATCTTTTTAAAAAATTTAAAAAAATTTTTATCAAAAATTGAGTGATTTCAAGATTTAAAGATCAATGGTTAAAATAAAAGAATATTTTATATTTATTTAAAGATAAAATTTTTAAAAAAAGTTATATTTGAAAAATAGCAAAAGTTAACCGATAATATTTTCGATAAATTTGAAGTTATAATTGTTATTAATGAATTTAATTTTAGTCTATTAATTGTAGTTGTATTTCTTTTTAAAAGTTTTTACCAGAATGAATTGAACAATAGTTCCTGCAGAAGGCAATGCCGAAATATTGAACAATCTAAAATTAAGTTAACCGATAATATTTTCGATAAATTTGAAGTTATAATTGTTATTAATGAATATTAATTTTATTCTGATTAATTGTAGTTGTATTTCTATTTAAAAGTTTTTACAGAATGAATTGAACAATAGTTCCTGAAGAAGGCAATACCGAAATATTGAACAATCTACGAAAATGGAAGAGCAGTAATTCTTATCTTTTAAAAAATTTAAATAAAATTTTTATCAAAAATTGAGTGATTTCAAGATTTAAAGATCAATGGTTAAAATAAAAGAATATTTATTATTTATTTAAAGATAAAATTTTTAAAAAAAGTTATATTTGAAAAATAGCAAAAGTTAACCGATAATATTTTCGATAAATTTGAAGTTATAATTGTTATTAATGAATATTAATTTTATCTGATTAATTGTAGTTGTATTTCTATTTAAAGTTTTTACCAGAATGAATTGAACAATAGTTCCTGAAGAAGGCAATACCGAAATATTGAACAATCTACGAAAATGGAAAGCAGTAATTCTTATCTTTTAAAAAATTTAAATAAAATTTTTTAAAAAATTGAGTGATTTAAAGATTTAAAGATCAATGGTTAAAAATATAAGAATATTATTATTTTATTTAAAGATAAAATTTTTAAAAAAATTATTTGAAAAATAGCAAAAGTTAACCGATAATATTTTCGATAAATTTGAAGTTATAATTGTTATTAATGAATATTAATTTTATTCTGATTAATTGTAGTTGTATTTCTATTTAAAAGTTTTTACCAGAATGAATTGAACAATAGTTCCTGAAGAAGGCAATACCGAAATATTGAACAATCTACGAAATTGGAAGAGCAGTAAATTCTTATCTTTTAAAAAATTTAAATAAAATTTTTATCAAAAATTGAGTGATTTCAAGATTTAAAGATCAATGGTTAAAATAAAAGAATATTTATTATTTATTTAAAGATAAATTTTTAAAAAAAGTTATATTTGAAAAATAGCAAAAGTTAACCGATAATATTTTCGATAAATTTGAAGTTATAATTGTTATTAATGAATATTAATTTTAGTCTTATTAATTGTAGTTGTATTTCTTTTTAAAAGTTTTTACCAGAATGAATTGAACAATAGTTTCTGCAGAAGGCAATGCCGAAATATTGAACAATCTACGAAATTAAGTTAACCGATAATATTTTCGATAAATTTGAAGTTATAATTGTTATTAATGAATATTAATTTATTCTGATTAATTGTAGTTGTATTTCTATTTAAAAGTTTTTACCAGAATGAATTGAACAATAGTTCCTGAAGAAGGCAATACCGAAATATTGAACAATCTACGAAAATGGAAGAGCAGTAATTCTTATCTTTTAAAAAATTTAAATAAAATTTTGTATCAAAAATTGAGTGATTTCAAGATTTAAAGATCAATGGTTAAGAATAAAGAATATTTATTATTTCATTTAAAGATAAAATTTTTAAAAAAGTTATATTTGAAAAATAGCAAAAGTTAACCGATAATATTTTCGATAAATTTGAAGTTATAATTGTTATTAATGAATATTAATTTTATTCTGATTAATTGTAGTTGTATTTCTATTTAAAGGTTTTTACCAGAATGAATTGAACAATAGTTCCTGAAGAAGGCAATACCGAAATATTGAACAATCTACGAAAATTGGAAGAGCAGTAATTCTTATCTTTTAAAAATTTAAAAAAAATTTTTTATCAAAAATTGAGTGATTTCAAGATTTAAAGATCAATGGTTAAAAATAAAGAATATTTATTATTTTATTTAAAGATAAAATTTTAAAAAAAGTTATATTTGAAAAATAGCAAAAGTTAACCGATAATATTTTCGATAAATTTGAAGTTATAATTGTTATTAATGAAAATTAATTTTATTCTGATTAATTGTAGTTGTATTTCTATTTAAAGTTTTTACCAGAATGAATTGAACAATAGTTCCTGAAGAAGGCAATACCGAAATATTGAACAATCTACGAAAATGAAGAGCAGTAATTCTTATCTTTTAAAAATTTAAATAAAATTTTGTATCAAAAATTGAGTGATTTCAAGATTTAAAGATCAATGGTTAGAATAAAAGAATATTTATTATTTCATTTAAAGATAATTTTTAAAAAAAGTTATATTTGAAAAATAGCAAAGTTAACCGATATATTTTCGATAAATTTGAAGTTATAATTGTTATTAATGAATATTAATTTTAGTCTATTAATTGTAGTTGTATTTTTTTAAAGTTTTTACCAGAATGAATTGAACAATAGTTCCTGCAGAAGGCAATGCCGAAATTGAACAATCTACGAAATTAAGTTAACCGATAATATTTTCGATAAATTTGAAGTTATAATTGTTATTAATGAATATTAATTTTATCTGATTAATTGTAGTGTATTTCTATTTAAAGGTTTTTACCAGAATGAATTAAACAATAGTTCCTGAAGAAGGCAATACCGAAATATTGAACAATCTACGAAAATTGAAGAGCAGTAATTCTTATCTTTTAAAAAATTTAAAAAAATTTTTTATCAAAAATTGAGTGATTTTAAAGATTTAAAGATCAATGGTTAAAAATATAAGAATATTTTATTTTTATTTAAAGATAAAATTTTTTAAAAAAGTTATATTTGAAAAATAGCAAAAGTTAACCGATAATATTTTCGATAAATTTGAAGTTATAATTGTTATTAATGAATATTAATTTTATTCTGATTAATTGTAGTTGTATTTCTATTAAAGGTTTTTACCAGAATGAATTGAACAATAGTTCCTGAAGAAGGCAATACCGAAATATTGAACAATCTACGAAAATTGAAGAGCAGTAATTCTTATCTTTTAAAAAATTTAAATAAAATTTTGTATCAAAAATTGAGTGATTTCAAGATTTAAAGATCAATGGTTAAAATAAAAGAATATTTATTATTTCATTTAAAGATAAATTTTTTAAAAAAGTTATATTTGAAAAATAGCAAAAGTTAACCGATAATATTTTCGATAAATTTGAAGTTATAATTGTTATTAATGAATATTAATTTTAGTCTATTAATTGTAGTTGTATTTCTTTTTAAAAGTTTTTACCAGAATGAATTGAACAATAGTTCCTGCAGAGGCAATGCGAAATATTGAACAATCTACGAAATTAAGTTAACCGATAATATTTTCGATAAATTTGAAGTTATAATTGTTATTAATGAATATTAATTTTATGCTGATTAATTGTAGTTGTATTTCTATTTAAAGGTTTTTACCAGAATGAATTAAACAATAGTTCCTGAAGAAGGCAATACCGAAATATTGAACAATCTACGAAAATTGAAGAGCAGTAATTCTTATCTTTTAAAAAATTTAAAAAAAAATTTTTTATCAAAAATTGAGTGATTTCAAGATTTAAAGATCAATGGTTAAAAATAAAGAATATTTATTATTTTATTTAAAGATAAAATTTTTAAAAAAAGTTATATTTGAAAAATAGCAAAAGTTAACCGATAATATTTTCGATAAATTTGAAGTTATAATTGTTATTAATGAATATTAATTTTATTCTGATTAATTGTAGTTGTATTTCTATTTAAAGGTTTTTACCAGAATGAATTGAACAATAGTTCCTGAAGAAGGCAATACCGAAATATTGAACAATCTACGAAAATTGAAGAGCAGTAATTCTTATCTTTTAAAAATTTAAATAAAATTTTGTATCAAAAATGAGTGATTTCAAGATTTAAAGATCAATGGTTAAGAATAAAAGAATATTTATTATTTCATTTAAAGATAAATTTTTTAAAAAAAGTTATATTTGAAAAATAGCAAAAGTTAACCGATAATATTTTCGATAAATTTGAAGTTATAATTGTTATTAATGAATATTAATTTTAGTCTGATTAATTGTAGTTGTATTTCTTTTTAAAAGTTTTTACCAGAATGAATTGAACAATAGTTTCTGCAGAAGGCAATGCCGAAATATTGAACAATCTACGAAATTAAGTTAACCGATAATATTTTCGATAAATTTGAAGTTATAATTGTTATTAATGAATATTAATTTTATGCTGATTAATTGTAGTTGTATTTCTATTTAAAGGTTTTTACCAGAATGAATTGAACAATAGTTCCTGAAGAAGGCAATACCGAAATATTGAACAATCTACGAAAATTGAAGAGCAGTAATTCTTATCTTTTAAAAAATTTAAAAAAAAATTTTTTATCAAAAATTGAGTGATTTAAAGATTTAAAGATCAATGGTTAAAAATATAAGAATATTTATTATTTTATTTAAAGATAAAATTTTTAAAAAAAGTTATATTTGAAAAATAGCAAAAGTTAACCGATAATATTTTCGATAAATTTGAAGTTATAATTGTTATTAATGAATATTAATTTTATCTGATTAATTGTAGTTGTATTTCTATTTAAAGTTTTTACCAGAATGAATTGAACAATAGTTCCTGAAGAAGGCAATACCGAAATATTGAACAATCTACGAAAATGGAAGAGCAGTAATTCTTATCTTTTAAAAAATTTAAATAAAATTTTATCAAAAAATTGAGTGATTTCAAGATTTAAAGATCAATGGTTAAGAATAAAAGAATATTTATTATTTCATTTAAAGATAAATTTTTAAAAAAAGTTATATTTTGAAAAATAGCAAAAGTTAACCGATAATATTTTCGATAAATTTGAAGTTATAATTGTTATTAATGAATATTAATTTTAGTCTATTAATTGTAGTTGTATTTCTTTTTAAAAGTTTTTACCAGAATGAATTGAACAATAGTTCCTGCAGAAGGCAATGCCGAAATATTGAACAATCTACGAAATTAAGTTAACCGATAATATTTTCGATAAATTTGAAGTTATAATTGTTATTAATGAATATTAATTTATCTGATTAATTGTAGTTGTATTTCTATTTAAAGTTTTTACCAGAATGAATTGAACAATAGTTCCTGAAGAAGGCAATACCGAAATATTGAACAATCTACGAAAATTGAAGAGCAGTAATTCTTATTTTTAAAAAATTTAAAAAAATTTTTTATCAAAAATTGAGTGATTTAAAGATTTAAAGATCAATGGTTAAAATATAAGAATATTTATTATTTTATTTAAAGATAAAATTTTTAAAAAAATTATATTTGAAAAATAGCAAAAGTTAACCGATAATATTTTTCGATAAATTTGAAGTTATAATTGTTATTAATGAATATTAATTTTATTCTGATTAATTGTAGTTGTATTTCTATATAAAGTTTTTACCAGAATGAATTGAACAATAGTTCCTGAAGAAGGCAATACCGAAATATTGAACAATCTACGAAAATGAAGAGCAGTAATTCTTATCTTTTAAAAAATTTAAATAAAATTTTGTATCAAAAATTGAGTGATTTCAGATTTAAAGATCAATGGTTNAAAATTACATTTCAAAAAAAAAAAAAATTACATATTTTGTTGCCTTTTATTTTTCAGAAGAGATACCTACTGTGAAAATTCTTTTTAATATATACCATCTTAAATTATTAAAATTGAATATTACACAACGTAAATATGTTCTTATTCGACATTCACCAAAATAAAGAAAATAAAATTAAAACAAGAAATACCAAAGAACATACAAAGAAATTTGCATTGTTTTTGTATTAACATATACTTTTTTATTTCATTATTATAAATATAAATTTTATCATTACTTATATTTTATATATGAACAAAAAAAGAATTAAATAATGCCTGAACTTTTCTTTTAAATGACAAGATTATAACATTTGTATGAAAAAGGGGGGGGTGTTTAAATAAAAACTTATATATAACCGAGAAACACCACTAAACTATATAATATAACTGAGTATGTACTAAACCATTTATATATATAAACAATTTATATATTATATTTATATACCATATTTAAAAATTTATTAAAATAATAAATATCCTTTTTGTTAGATTTGAATCATATTTTCAATTTAAAATACTTTCACCCGATTAAATAATGTTTATCCATAATTATAATTATATTTTTTTTGCTTTATAAAAATATTGAAATTTATTAGAAAATAAAATCATTTCAAATAATAAATTTAAAAAATTATATTGAAAATATTAATTAATTTGCCAAGCATTCCCACCAGTGATTAATTCGGTTAAATTGACTAAAAAAATAAAATACTATTTTTAGTAACCTGAATTTTTTAAGTCTAGCAGAATCATTTTCGAACAAATTTTTTTTTCTGAAAGTCAAATTTGAAAATTAAATTTAAACAAAGACATACCAAGAAATTGTCATAATTTATATATTTATAACATATTTTATAAATGAAATAATTGTTTATCATAATAATAAATTATATTTTTTCGCCTTTATAACTATTATTGAAATTTATGTAAAAAAATAATGCATTTCATAAATTTAAAAAATTATATTGAAAATATTTAATATATTATTTATATATTAATATACTTTTTATTAATTATTACAAATAATACATAGAAAGGGTGCAAGCCATTAATTTAGACTATGAAATAATTTAGACTATGAAAATAATTTAGACTTAGACTATGAAATAATTTAGACTATGAAATAATAAAAAAAAAAATAAAACAAAAACATTTATTTATGATGTTAAAAGTCTTCGCTGTCACTTCCCACAAAATTTTCAGTTAGTTCCGGATTCAAATTTTCATCGAAATGCATGACCAAACGACTGTGTGGATTTATTTCCAAATGTTTGCAAATATAATTGAACGATGAAATTTGCTTTCTAATTAAAAGGTTTTTCAAATCTACTGACAAAACCATAAGGGTATCATGATCGCGTTGTCTTGTTGTCACCAAATTATTAAGTATTCTTAAAAACTCCAGAGTAGCGTCATATATTATGTTATCAAGCTTTTCAATAAATATCCATACGTTTGAATGATGAACATTGAAGCTTGATTTCAATTTTTGTTAAAGGTCTCTGAATAATTATTAGTAAGAAATGAAGAATCAAACCAGTTTATTAAGGAGATTTTTCTCAGCCAAGTTTTTTCAAAATAATGCATATATTTTGAAATGTTATTTTGTTGAACAGGTGAACCGTACGGAAAAGAACGTAATTTATTAAAAAAATTTTTAATATTTTCAGGTTTAAGAAATCCGACACCGAAAGCCAAATTAAAATATTGATTCATTAGTGGACTTTTTGAATATAAACTTTTTAAATGGAGTTCTCCAATTTTACGCAAATTGCTTGTTTAAAATGAAAATAGCAACCTTGGGCGGTAATCTCAGGAAACACGTCTTTAAATGCTTTCAAACTTGCTTTCTCGAAATCACTTATTGATTTTGATGGTTTGAAATTTGGAACAAGTTCTTTAATACGTGTTAATAAAAGTTTGTAATCCTGCGAAGATTTAGATTTCATAAGGGTAAAAAATATAGGGATAAAACGTGGTCCATTCTTTACCGAAATTATAAAAAGTTGTTTGAACAATTGAGGAACTATATAAAAAGTTCCGTCATAACATATATATTCAAAAGAACTTATTTGATTAATTAATTCAGTGGAAAAAACAGAATACCGATTATTTCATTTCCAGATATAATTGAGCTTTGGTAATATCGATTGAAATTGATATTATTTAATAATACTCATAGAAATTGCAAATGGAACTCGGAACTCGGGGATATCGTGCAGATCGATAATTTTGCATTGATCTTTGAATCATTGGGTATGATATTTGAGTAGATAATTCTTGTGGAAATTCTCGTGAAACGTCGTCAAATATCTCTCTTGTGGATTTAGATGAAGTTCCAGATTCAGATTTGAGTTTTGATTTAAGTACTCTAAGTTCTTGTTCTTGTACTTCTGCATGATGGTTGTGCAAATTTATTTTTAACTGCACTTGATTTTTTTCTTTATACAAAATTCCCTTTGCCTTACATTCAGTTAACAGGTACATTTGACAAACCAAGGAAATACTTGTTTGTCTTTCACTGCTCCTATAAAATAAGAAATTGTTTACTAAATATAGTTTGGTTCCCTTTCTAAGGCCATCAACTATCTCATAATCGAAAAAACTTTCCGCATACATATTTCAATAATTTAAAATAAATTTAAATTGTGGAAATTTGTATTTAAACAAACGTAGTCTAAATTAATCAAAGTCTAAATTATTTCATAGTCTAAATTAATTCATAGTCTAAATTATTTCATAGTCAAATTATTTCATAGTCTATTCATAGTCTAAATTATTTCTAGTCTAATTACTCATTATTTCCGTCACCCCATGAAAAAAGAATAATGTTGATATAGTTAATATTATTTATTATTCAGAGATTCCACTAAATAAAGAAAGTTAAAGTAAAAACAAAAAATCAAAGAATTACGAAGAATTTGCATTATTATAATTAAAAAAACTTTCTTTAAATAATTTTAGAAATTATTACATATTTTATAATAGAAAAATAATAATTAATGTTTCAGAATTTAATATTATATTATTTCAAACATTCTAAATTTTATATTTAGAATACATAAAACAACAATATTAACTCAATAACTCCTTTGAAAACAACCGTCAACGAAGGCACTCACAAAAGCCTTGACTTCACCAATTCGCAAGCATATTCGAAACTGAATTGGTTTATTCTGACATTGCACCAAGCAATATTTTTATTCCTCTATTGAACTGGGTTGTCTTGACCTTACTGATGCCTTCATCGAACATAACATTCAGGCAAATTGCAATGCAGGCAAGTTACATATCCGATGGAGTTGCACAACAGATTGGAATTTGTACTTCATGAATCCTGATCGTTAATACTCAATCATCAAATCTAAGAAGAGAAAAATTGTTAGTTGTTTACCAACAATTATTTTTACAAACAAAAATAATGGCATTTGATCCATTCGGATTTTATTATCTATCATTACTGGAATCGTAATCTATCAAATAATATCAAAGCCAATCGAGTACAACAAAAATCATATCAACAATAGTTTACAACAACTGTGGTCAACATTGCCTTATTGGCTGAAAAACAACATGGCGGCAAAAAATTTGTATTTAATATATTTTAGTAAAAAAAACATTTCTTATTTATTATTCGTCAAAAAAAATTTAATTTAGAAATAACGAATAATAATAAGCAAATAGGAAAATATGATGAAGACAAGAATAATTTAAAATAGAAAATTCAAAATAATGAAGAAATTTATGAAACCAATAATTTATATATGCCAAGAACTATGCCTATATTTATAAAAAACAGGTGGGATCTATGTTTCGAATCTCTGAGCTCGGAGATTGAGCTCGAAGCTCTAGCCTCTGAACTTTGAGCTCTGAGATTAACATTAATGTCTCTAGATTATTATTATTTAAATTTCATGACTAAAAATTTTAAATTTTTCACAATTATTGTCATGATTACTAATTAATTATTGATAAAATCTATGTAATATATTGGGTTGGCAAGAAAGTAATCATCCAACCAGCAACAGCTAGAATATATATCTCTTCCCAATCATTTCTTCATCCCGCATATCTACTGGGAAACGTATACCTTTTAAATTAAATTCTGAAATGTTTGAATATAATCTACAAGTCGTGTTGGATGATCACAAATGTATTTATTGACTATGACTAAATACAAGAAACATTTTTCAATCATAGTTTTCAATATTTACAACCCTCGCTTTTTTCAAATGTAATTTAAAAATGTTCTTACTACTACAAATTGTATATTGATAATTCAATAATTATTTATTTGATATAATCTAAATTCCACCCTGATTTATTACCCTCGTATTCTTCAAAGTTTATTATCTAATTGTAAAACTAAATCGTTTACATTTTTATTGGGTAAATATATTTTTTTCCTGTTTCATGATAAATTTAATGGATCACTTACATCTTCATTATTATGACTTATTTAACTAGTCATCTTTATCAATACATGAATGCGTTTTCCATATTCAAAATAATTTTTTACGATTGCATTTATTTTTTGAGCATAATTCTGCAATCTTGTTTCATTTAAACGAAAGATATCTCGAGTTAGAATTACACCAAAATCAATAAAATAGTTTGTTTTTTCTTGATCAAATATTCGGGTAATCTCTAAATATTCTTCTTATTTTGTTATTTGTCCTCTCTTTTGAATTGGTAGGTCTATTATCTTCCTCAATGATTGTTTTTCAATTCTATTTTAAATATCATCACAGGTCTGGAGATGTATTATTTCTATTTTTCAGTATTGTTTTGACATTCTTTTTGGTATAACAATCTTTGCTGTTTGGACACAATTTACTATTTTCTATGTTTATTCAATGCAGATCTACTAAAACAAATTTACCGCATCACAAATAAATTGTTTACGTTCTTCAGGATCTCCACATTTTTTAGAACTTGTATGAGATTTTAAACCTATTGAATTAATAATTTTCCGCACTTGCTACACGTAAAAATTATTAACTTGATTTTGATTTAGACATTCTTGTATAAATATTTTGGAGATTTTTTTTTGAGGCTCCTTTTTTAGAAAATTGTTTGATCGTAATGGATTTTCAACCATAATTATATTGCGATTTGCTCTCAGCGATTGCGAATTTACATTTTTTAATGCAAAAATTTTACATTTGTAAATTCGCGAATTTGACTTTTGATTTCACGGTTTTTACATTACAGTTTTGAATTTGCGATTTTAAAATTTAATTTGAATTAATTTTAAAAAATTTAAATTTTAATTTTAAAATTTAATGCGAATTTTGATTTTGGATTTGAAATTTGCGATTTTGAATTCGCGAATTTTAAAATTTTAATTTGATTTCATGGTTTTACATTTACAGTTTGATTTTTTTTAATGCAAAAATTTGAAATTTACATTATTTAAAATTTTTCAATTTTTGAAGGTATGGCTTTAAAATTTTAATTATGAATTTGAATTTGCGATTGAATTTGCGAATTTGAAATGCGATTTGTGAATTGATATTTTAATTTTCTAATTTTGAAATTAAATTTGATTCATGGTTTTACATTTATGTTTGAATTTTTAATGCAAAAATTTAAAATTTACGTTTTAAAAATTTCAATTTTTAAAGGTCTGATTCAAAGGTCTAAAAGTCTAAGTTTGCTTGAAAAACGTTTTTCTCCACTACCATAGACGTCATTGTAATAATGTAAATATATGTAAATTTTAAAATTTATAATATTTATTACCAGGCAATCATTACTGCGTGTGTGTGTCGCAAGTTGTCGATCTAGGCTGACCTGTGCCAATGACATACCACAAACTTGTTTTTTTTCGATTTGTGAAAATATAAAATGTGAAAAAAATTATAAAAATTATTTCAAGCTTAGTGGGAGATTTATGAAATTTCCAGTAAATATTGTGCAGATTTAGTTCCAAATTAACCTGTTCTCGCTGTCCTCGAATGTTTTTTGTGACTTGCCATATTTTTTAGAGAAATTATTTTTTGTAAATTGTGATGTAGATTTATTTTGACCTTGGTTACAAAGAAATACGGTTGTTATGGTAGTAAAAAAGTTATGGGTTTATCGATTATTCTGGGGAACTAAAAGAAATCAAATCTCGCTAATTGCCTGAAAATAACCTTACCTTGGGTACCCCCCCCATGTGACTGCGCACAGATATTGGTTTTTAAGAAAAGAAAAATTTTTTTAATATTTTTGAAATTTCTTTCTGAAAAATTAAAAAAATAAATTGATTTTTTATAAAATTTTTAAATGTAAAAATTGAGAAAATTAAATAAGGATTTACTGTTTTTTAGAAAATTTCCATATGAAACTGGTGACGATATAACGTTCCAAAGAGTCTGTCATCACGTCCTCCATGGTTTTGAGCGGCTGCAGTATAACTTTTTGAAAAATTATATTTTGTAATAGAAACTAGCAATTTTTTATTGGAAGTAAATCAAACGAAAAAAATTGAAAAAGTTAAATTTATTTTTTAATATTTTTAAATGCCAATTCTAGAACAAATGAATTTTTCAAAGTCTAAAAATTTTAGGAAAATTAAAACATGCTTCAATGTATTAAAATTTTCACAAAAAAGAGGAGACTATTAAACAATTAAAATATTATTTATCCAATTAAATTACATATAATATCCACTATCATTGTCATCAAATCAAATTTATTTTCTTCTTCGTCTCAATAAACAAATTTGAAATGACAAACTAAAAAGAAAATATATTAAACTGTTTTATATTTCCATTATTATTACTTAGATCTTCCATTTTTCCATTCTAGATGTAAATCACAAACCCTTTTCACATTTTTCAGCATCTCACAAGTTTGAGCTAAACTAATGGTAGTAGCCGTTGTAAGTTATATATATATTTGATAAATTTTGTATAAATTTTATTTATTATTTACAATAAATAAATCTACCGATATTTTAATTTTCATTGAGAATTAAGAATTACTGCTATTCATTTCTTTATTGATTTTAACATGTTTTATTTGTATTTATTTCATGACCAAAACTACAATCCAACATTATGGATTAATTATTAAATGAACATTGTTATGTTTATAATTAACATTCTTTAATTAACAATTTCCTAGAAACTTTTGTTTTGCCTGGTCCAATCAAATAAGTGTTATTCCCCTAGAAGAAGTCTTCTGTTTTTGTCATGTAAGTTCAATAATGAAATTGGAAATATCTATGTTGGTTCAAATCAATGGATTTATGGCCACTGATTCGAAGAGTATAAATACCCATTCATTTCATTATTCATTGGCGGGCTGTTTTTCAAAGTAATAATTTATGTTATTTTTATTAATATTTTTTACATCTTTGTATTTTATTTAAGTTAATATTAATCTAATTTTCACTCCATCTTACCCATCAATACTCTAATTCTCATTCTAATATGTACATCTTTTTAAAAAAACATTTTTTTTTTTTCCACCGTCAACGCAGTCATTCCTCCTTTTAACATTTCTCATTTATTATTCTAATTAATAATGTCATATCGTTTAAACAATCATTGTAAATCTCTCATACAATAATACACATTATAAATTTAAATTCGTTTATTTCAAAATTTAATTTTATAAATTCTGTTATTATTATCACATAATTTAAGTTTATTTCCTATATTTATTTTGACTTACAGGGTTTTTTCATTAAATTAAATCTTTCATCAAATAAATAAAATCAATTCATCAAATAAAAAAAAATCTTTCATTAAATAAAAAAATAAATATTGTACTTCGCATTGTACTATTAGTAATGTTTATGTAGTAAGTAGATATAATAGCGCATCAGATCAACCCCTCCCTAACCGCACACATATATTGGATCTTAAATTTTCTAGGGTTTCAATAGAGGCACGCAGGTGTGCATATACGTATTAGTAAAAATGGTAAGCACACAATACATTACTTTGCACGTAAACTTTTGTGTGCCTATTTCGAATTTTTCCAAATTTTTTAGAATTATAGAATTTTAAATTTCAAGAATTTCTAGAAATTTTTGGAAAAATTATTTTTAAAATTTTTCAGATTTTTGATAAGGAATATATTCGGCTTGGATTAAGGCTTATTTTGGCTTGGAATTTTTTCAGGGTATTTTGGCGGCAAAAAATTATTTATTGTAATTTTTTGGGTTAAAGCAGTTAACAATCACGACTTTTGTTTAAATTCGAAAATTTTAAAATTTTTAAAAACTGTCAATAATCTCTTCCGGGTCTCCCTCTGATCTCTGCTCTGTGTCGGTTAAGAGCATGGGTATGTAAAAACAGTTTAATTTAATGATGTCTTAAACGGTTTTAAAACAATTTTATTTAATGCAAATGAATTTTTTTATTTGATGAAAAGATTAATTTTATTTAAAGATATTACTTAATTTAATAATTTTTAATTCTCAATTTACATTCCAATCACATATATGAAATTAAAAATGTTACATACGTTTGTATATAGAAAAGTGAATAACCATTTTGCCAAACTAGGACAAAAATCATTGATGAATATATATTCTGAAAAAATGCTTATAAATAACTTTATGTTTAATGTTTTTATTCAAATAACGTAAAAAGTTTTTTTATAGAATATTTTTGTTTCATAAAAAGAAATAGTATTGTCTTAATAATGTAAATTTTTGTATTTTGAAAAATCTCTATTTTTTTAATTACGTTTAAAATTTAGTTATTAAAAAATAAATTAGAAATTAAGGGTTTTAACAAACAGTTTTGTTGGGTTTTGGTAATTAATTGTTTCTTCCGACTCAAAGTTATCGTATTATTTATTTTAAATTGGGTTTGGTACTCTTTACTTATTTTAATTAAATAAATAATCGAATTATGAATAAAACAATAAAGACAATTGTTTAAAATCTTTAATTGACTATTACAAATGTTTACAAAAAAGAGTAAAAACAATAAATACCAATATTTAAATATTAAGGGAACCTCAACCCTTATAATATAATTAGAACGCTCGCAGTTACGAAAGATCGATAACTGGCCCCTTCGATTATACACTTGATAGGTCCCTACTGAAATGACCGTATCACCAACAGAATTCAAGGAATTACACAATAGTTTGTGAAACTGCTAATATTAAATATGTTGCGGATAATTCTAAGATTTCCGATCTAGAACTAATTTTGTTTTAATTTTACTTTAAAAAAACATAATTATCTCATTACAGATAACTTGGCAAACTAACAGAGTTTATTTTAAAGAGCAATTAACTATTACTAGTAATTAAGAATAAATAAATTAGATAAATTTACTTTCAAATAAATACCGTACGAAATCCACCTCTCGCTACAATTCCCATATAATAATCAATTTTTTTGTGGTGTTAATTATAAATAGTTTAACTATTATACAAAATTTGTCGATCAATAGAATAAACTTTAAATTTTATTTATTCTATATCGGCAATCCTCCAATCCATCTTACTATAAATCTTCAGGTGCCTGGATTCAAAAATCATTAATATCTATATTTTTATTAATTTATCATTATTATTTAACTTTATGATTATTATAATTACTATTTATAATTATAGAATTTTGTAAATTCCTATATACAACATACTTCCCCCTAAAAAAAATTAATTTCTCCCGAAATTTAATAAAGCATAATACTGTTTTTATATTGCAATAAAAGACATATATATACACGTAATCTAGTATACACGAAATCTAGTAATCACCAACAAAATAAAATGTCATTTTATTGGATCTCTGCTTGCTCGAGCGGTCGTAACACTAACTGTTAGGGCTCGATTTGTGATGGTTGGGCGATCGACACTTAGATGCTAGGGCCCGGATCAAGTTGAGTTTGTGAATTTCTTCTTCAATCTATATTATAAATTTCGAGATTTCTTCATAGGCAATTCTTTCTCATCGATAACAGTAATTTTTTCTTTTCTTGAATGTTGAGTTACACCAGTGGTTGCTCCTGTAAATTCATTTACAGTATAACCATAGAGATAGCACAAGTGGTTGTCCGCTAACGCTCTACGCCGGTTATTTTGATTTCCGCTTGCAAAATTGCGCATTGCTCTACTTTCCTTCCTCATAAATACGTTATGGGGAGTTACAAATTTTCCTCCAGTTTTTGCCATCTTTCTGGGTCTCTTTGTTGTGAAAAGTCTTTCTCGATTCTTGATTTTATTTCTGATATTGGTGATTTTCCAGCGTGCGGGAATCCATATCTATATTGATCTGAACGAACGTTTCACCTAGTTAACGTTGGAATCCACAAAACTCTGCTGCCCGAACAACATTGCTTTTCACTAAGATGACGACCATATCGCTCTTGGGTTCGTGGTGCCCCTGATTTAAATGTTCAATCGGTGATCGGAGATTTTTTCGCGTCGAAAACTGAGTATCGCTTCCCGCATACCCTTGCGGTTCTGGTTGCGAGAGTAACGAGGTCTTCGGAATCGTTTCGTAAGTCAGTGTGAGAATTAGGTACATAATATGACGTCTTGACCTGTAACCATCAATTATACTCTGAACTAGTATTGCGTGTTTACGTAATTGTTCCTCTTTATGTTTGATTACTTCTAAGGTGCACACTTGCTCTGTGATATTCCTGTTCTTCTTCGGCTATTTGTTGCCCCGTGGCTTCTTCGTTCATTTTTGATGTGATCTCCGTGATCACGCAAAGACTTAGAAAATTCCTGGGGTCTGACGTTGGTAACTTCCCGTATAGTATTTCTGTTGGTTTATAAGACAACAATTCTCTGTTATCTGCAATAATCCTACGCCTCGAAATATATCTGTCTGCTCTTTCCACAGTTCCGTCCGGCCAGATATGAATGTAAGTTCGTTGAGTAGAGAAGGTATTCTCAATACGAAAGAAAGGAGTCATCAAAAGAAATGGGAAAGTTGGGTTGGCTATCAAACGCCAGAAAAAAATCATTTATCAGAGTGATTATCCAGAATTCAATCCAGCAATTATCCTAAGTTTTTGGTGGATCACGAAAGTTCAATCAAAATCGAGAAGAAGACCGGGACACAGATCAGCGAAGAAGAATAGGATGATACAGGAATAAAATGTGAACCCTTAGAAGGTATAATAACGGAGGAACAAATTACCGCTCAAAAGAATCTAGTTTCTAGAGCTAATCTTATGGTAAAGGTAAGAACGTTACATGTACTAATTTCAATGACTTAGACGATTCCGAAGACCCTATGTACTTCGCAAACCCAGAACAGCAGGTATGGGAAAGCCGAATAACTCATTTCGAGGGAAAAAAGATTGATCACACGATTGAATATATAAGGGGAGACCCGCAAGAAGCCGATATGGGCGTCATTAAGGAAAGAAAATGTGTTCGGGCAGCAGAGTTATTTGTGGACCAATTAACTGGTGAAACGTTCGTTCAATCATATAGATATGGATTCCCGCACGCTGGAAAATCTACAATATCAGAAACTAAATCAAGAATCGAGAAAGACTTTTCACAACAAAGAGACCCAGACCGATGGCAAAAACCTGGAGGAAAATTTAAACTCCCCATAACGTATTATGGAGGAAGGAAAGTAGAGCAATGCGCAATTTTGCAAGCGGAAATCAAAGATAACGGCTAGAGGTTAGCGGACAACCACTTGTGCTATCATCTATGGTATACGTAAATGAAAATACAGGAGCACCACTGGTGGTAACTCAACAATTCAAGAAAAGAAAAAAATTCTGTTATCGATGAGAAAGAATTGCCTATGAAAAATCTCGAAATTTTATATATAGATTGAAGAAGAAATTCACAAACTCAACTGATCCGGGCCCTAGCATCTAGTGCTACGATCCGCCCACCATCAAAATCGAGCCCTAACATGTAGTGTTACGACCCGCTCGAGCAATGCAGAAGATCCAATAAAATGACATTTTTTTGTTGTGATTACTAGATTTCGATGTATACTAGATTACGGTGTATATATATATTCTTTTATTGTCAATATAAACAGTATTATGCTTTATAAATTTCGGGAGAAATTAATTTTTGGGGGGAAGATATGTTGTATAATAGGAATTTACAAATTATAATAATTAATAATAGTAATTATAATAATCATAAAGTTTTAAATAATAATGATAAAATTAATAAAAATAATAATATTAATATTTTGTGAATCCAGGCACCTGAAATTTATAGTAAGGATGGATTGAGGATTGCCGATAATAGAATAAATAAAAAATTTAAAGTTTATTCTATTGATCGACAAATTTTGTATAAATAGTTAAACTATTTAATATTAACACACAAAAAAAAATTGAATTATTATACTGGGAATTGTTGCGAGAGGTGGATTCGTACGGTATTATTTGAAAGTAAATTTATCTAATTTATTTATTCTTAAATTATCTAGTAATAGATAATTGCTCTTTAAATAAACTCTGTTAGTTTTCAAGTTATCTTGTAAGAGATAATTATTTTTTAAAGTAAAATAAAAACGAAATTAGTCTAGATTCGGAAAATCTAGAATTATCCGCAACATTTATTTAATATTAGCGATTCACAAAAACTATTGTGTAATTCCTTGAATCCTGTTGGTTGATACGGTCATTTCAGTAGGGACCTATCAAGTGTATAATCTTAGGGCAGTTATCGATCTTTCGTAACTGCGAGCGTCTTAATTTATATAAGGGTTTAGGTTCCCATTAATATTAAATAATTGATTATTGTTTTTACTCTTTTTTGTAAACATTTGTGAATAGTCAATAAAGATTTTTAAACAACTTGTCTTTATTGTTTTATTATCATATTCGATTATTTATTTAATTAAAATAAGTAAAGTACCAACACGCCAATTTAAAATAAAAATACGATAAGCTTTGGAGTCGGAGAAGAAACAATTAAATTACCCAAACCCACAAAAACGGTTGGTAAAAACCCTAATTTCTAATTATTTTAATTATACTAAATTTAAATACTTAATTTATATATAAATCCGAGATTCTCAAAATACAAAAAATTTACACTTATAACAGAATAACTTATTCTTTTATGAAACAAAAATTTAATTCTATAAAAAAAAACTTTCTAGCTTATTTGGATAAAAACATAAACAAAAGTTTTTATATAACATTACAGATGATATTCAGTCAAATATTTTATCCTATTTGCAAATGGTTATCACTTTCTTATAATACAAATCGTTTTAACTTTTTTTAATTCATGATGTGATGGAATGGATAAATGAGAATTAAAAAATATTAAATAGTAATATGTTAAATATAAATTAATCTTTTCATCAAATAAAAAAAATCATTTCATTAAATAAAAAGTTAAACCTGTTAAATCCCATTCGATTAAATAAACTGTTGTATACATACCCATCGCCTCTTAACCGACCACAAGATTATAGCATTCTGAGACGACCCGGGTAATAGAACATATTGACACAGTTTAAAAATTTTACATGCACCATTCGACATATTTTATATTAACAATAAGTTTTTTTCCGTGATTTTAACTGCTTTAACCCAAAAATAAGTAAAATTAATTTTTGGCCGCCAAGAAATACCCCTGAAAAAATCCAAGCCAAAAGAACCTTTAAATCCAAGCCAGAAATATATTTCCCTTATCAAAAATCTGAAAAATTTAAAAATTAATTTTTCCAAAAATTTCTAGAAAATCTTGAAAAATTTAAAATTTCTTATAAAATTCCTAAAAAAATGTTAAAAATTTCGAACTACACACAAAAGTTAGTGCAAAAGTAAATGTATTTGTGTGCTTACATTTTATCTAATTACGTAATATGCACACATGCGTGCCTTCTATTGAAACCCTAGAAAATTAAGAGTCAATAATGTGATCGGTTAGGGAGGGGGGTTTGATCTGATGCGCTACTACCTCTACCTTACTACATAAACAATATAAATAGACAATGCAAGTACAATATTTATTTTTTTATTTAAATGAAATGATTTTATTTGATGAAATTGATTTATTTATGTTGATGAAAGATTAATTTTACATGGAAAACCCTGTAAGTCAAAATAAATATAGGAAATAACATTAAAATTATGTGATAAAATAATAAACCAGAAGATTATAAATTAAATTTTGAAATAAACGAATAAATTTTATAATGTTATTTAATTATGAATAGATTACAAGATTGTAAACGATATGAAATTATAATTAGAATAATAAATGAGAAATGTTAAAAGAGGAAGACTGCCTTGAACGTGTGAAAATGTAAAGATACAATTAGAATGAGACATTAGAGTATTGATGTAGATTGAACGTTTGAAAATTAGTTAATCACCTCCCTAATTAAATAAAATACAATATGATGTAAATAACAATTAAAAAATTAACATAGAATTTATTACTTTGAAAAACAGTCCGCCAATTATGAAATAATGAAAATAATGGGTATTGCTATTAACTGCTTCGAAATCAAGGTTCCATACCTAGATCCATTTTTATATGTCCTGATAGTCAACATCATATATTTCCGAATGTCATTATTGAACTTACTGACAAACACAGAAGCTTCCTTCATCATGGATAAACAACTTATTTAATTGACCAAGGCAAAACACAAAAGTTTCCTAGGAAAATTGTTAATAAAAAATGTTAATTATAAACATAACGATGTTCATTAATAATTAAATTATGAATGTGATTGAGTTTTGATGAATAAATACCAAATAAAAACATTAAAATCAATAAAGAAATGAATATCAGTAAGTCTATAATCTCAAATGAAAATTAAACATATCGGTAGATTCTTATTATTATGTAAATAATAAAAATACAAATTTATACAAAATATCAAATAATATAGAAACTTACACGCTTATCCATTAGTTGCTCAACTTGTAGATGCTGAAAAAATGTGAGAAGGGTGTGATTTACATCGTATATGGAGAAAATGGAGATCTAAGTAATTAATAATGGAAAATAATAAAACAAGTTAAATATATTTTTCTTTTTGAGTTGTCATTCAAACAAATTTGTTATTGAAGACGTGAAGAAGATAAATTTGATGCATGACATGATAGGCATATGTATTTTTTATGTACTAATATTTTAATTGTTTAATAGTCTCCCTTTGTGTGAATTTAATAATTGAATTATGTAATTTTTTCTAAAGATTTAGACTTTGAAAAAATTCATTTGTTCTAAATGGACATTTAAAATATTAAAAAATAAAGATTTATTTTTCCAATTTTTTTGTTTGATTACTTTTATAAATTCTAGTCTATTACAAATAATTTTTTTCAAAGAAAGCTTAATAGCGTCAAGCCTCAAAACTGGGAGACGTATGCCGAACCTTTGGAACGGTTTATCGTCACAAGTTTTCATAGGGGGAAAATTTTCTAAACCTAATCCTTAGTTTTGCAGTTTTCCATTTTTCATTTAAAAATTTATAAATCATTATTTTTTTATTTTTCAGGAAAAATTTTAAAAAATATTAAAAATTTTTTTCTAAAAAAGCATATCTGTGCCGCAGTACATCGCGTACAGTTAGCTTCAGCATTAGCAGACTTTGATTTTTTTTAGTTCCCAGAAAAATCGATAAACAATTACTTTTTACCGTTACCTAACAACCGTTATCTTGTACCAGGTCAAAATAAGGATCTACCTCATCTACAAATAATTTACTTAAAAAATATGGCAAGCCCAAAACATGCAAGGACACTAACAGGAATTTGGAACATTTAAATCGGACCCAATTTCCGAGAAATTTCTAAAATTGCGCACTAAGCTTTTAAAATAATTTTATAAATGTTTTTACTTTTAAGCGATTTTTTACAAATCGAAAAGTTGGTTGTCAGGCAACAGCAGCTAGATACGACACCGCGAGCACACACAAGCGTATGTTGCATAGGTAATAAATATTATAAATTTAAATTTAGAATTGCTTATTATTGAAGAAAAAATAAAATAATTATTTATCATATACATGACGTCCATATGGTAGTGGAGAAAAAGCGTTTCAGCCTAAACTTAGACTTTTAGATGTGAATCAGGATCCTTTTAAATTGATCTTTTAAATCACGTTTAAAAGTTTTAATTTTTGCATTAAAATTCAACCATAATGTTAAAACCATGAAATCAAAAATTTTCAAATTAGAAAAATTAAATATCAATCAAAATCGCAATTTCAAATTCGCAAATTCAATCGCAATTCAAATTCAGAAAATTAATTTAAAGCCTAATTTAGACCTTCAAATTGAAGATTTAATATGTAAAATTTCAATTTTATGCATTAAAAAATTAAATGTAAATGAAACCATGAATTCAATTACATTTCTAAATTCGCGTATTCAATCGCAAAATTTTTAAATCACAATCAAATTCGCATTGAAAAATTTGAAATTAAAATATAATGTTTAAAATTAAAAAATTAAAATTTCAAATTCAATTAAAATTTCAAAATCGACAATTTAATGGTAAATGTAAACCGTGAAATCAAAAGTTGCAAATTCGCGAATACAAATGTAAATTTTTGCATTAAGAAAATGTAATTCGCAAATCGCTGGAGCAAATCGAAATTAATTATGGTTGAAATCCATCTACGATCAAACCATTTTCTTTAAAAAAGAGCCTCAAAAAAAATAATCTCAAAATATTTATACAAGAATGTCTAAATCAAGATCAAGTTATAATTTTACGTCTTGTAGCATGTGCGGAAAAAATGTATTAATCAACAGGTTTAAATCTATACAAGTTCTAAAAAATGTGGAGATCCTGAAAACGTAAACCAATTATTGAATGTTTGATGCGGGTAATTTGTTTAAGTAGATCTGCATTGAATAACATAGGAAATAGCTAAATTGTGTCCAACAGCAAAGAATTTAATGTGATCCAAAAAGAAGTCAACATGGGCTGAGTTTATAAGCAATACTGAAATAAAAATACATTCAGACCTGGTTTGATATATTTTAAAGAGAAGTTGAACAAACAATCATTGAGGAAGATAATAGACCGACCCAATTCCAAAAGAGAGACAATGAACAAAAATAAGAAGAATATTTAGAGTTACCCAGATATTTGATCAAGAAAAAACCAAACTTTTTATTGATTTTGGTGTAATTCTAACTCGATTCTTTCGTTTAAATGAAACAAGATTGCAGAATTATGCTCAAGAATAAATGCAATCGTAAAAAAATTTTGGAATATATGGAAAACGCATTCATGTATTGATAAAGGACTAGTTAATAAGTCATAATAATGAAGATGTAGTGATCATTAAATTTTCATGAACAGGAAAAAAATATATTTACCCAAATACAAAATGTAACGATTATTTTACAATTAGATAATAAACTTGAGAATACGAGGGGTAATAAATCAGGGTGAATTTAGCATTACATCAAATAAATATATATTGAATTATCAATATCAATTCTGTAGTAGTTAGAACATTTTTAAATTACCATTTAGAAAAGCGAGGGTTGTAAATTATTGCAAAACTATGATGAAAAATGTTTCTTGTATTAGTCATAGTCTAAAACATTTGTGATCATCCAACACGACTTGTAGATTTATATTGCCAACATTTCAGAATTTAATTTAAAAGTATACGTTCCCAGTAGATTGTGGATGAAGAAATGATTGGAAGAGATATACTATTCTAGCTGTGCTGTTGTATGATTACTTTCTGCCAAGCCCTATTATCTACATAGATTTATCAATAATTAATTAGTAAATCATGACAATAATTGTGAAAAATTAAAATTTTTAGGTCATGAAATTTAATAAATAATATCTAGAGAATTAATGTTAATACAGAGCTCAAAGTTCAGAGGCTAGAGCTTTGAGCTCAAATCTCCGAGCTCAGAGATTCGAACACATAGATCCCACCTGTTTTCTTATAAATATAGGCAAGTTCTTGATATATAAATTATTGGGTTCATAAATTTCTTCATTATTTTGAATTTTCTATTTTAAATTATCTCTTGTCTGTTTCATTTTTCCTATTTGCTAATTATTATCGTTATTTCTAAATTAAATTTTTTTGACGAATATAAATAAGAAACATGTTTTTTTACTAAAATATATTAAATACGAATTTTATTGCCCCATGTTGTTTTTTCAGCCATAAAAGCAATGTTGACAAACAAGTGTTGTAAACTAATATTGAATTTTGTTGTACTCGATTGGCTTGTTTATTGATAGATACGATTCCAAGTAATGATAGATAATAAAATCGAATGGATCAAATGCCATTATTTTTGTTGGTAAAAAATAATGTGGTAAACAACTAACTTTTCTCTTCCTAGATTGATGATTGAGTATTAACGATCAGGATTGTGAAGTACAAATTCAATTCTGTTGTGCAAACTCATTGGTTATGAAATCTTGCTGCAATTGCCAATTGCGCTGAATGGTTATTTCGATGAAGCATCGTAAGGTCAATGACAACATTCTTAATAAGAGGAATAAAATATTGCTTGTGAATTGTCAGATAACAAGTCAGTTCGAATATGTTGCGAATTGTGAAGTCAAGGCCTTTTGTGGTGCTTCGTTGACGGGTTGTTTCAAGGAGTTTTGGTTAAGATTTGCTTGATTTTATGTATTCAAATATAAAATAAGTTTAGAATGTTGAATATATATTTATCTCATGAACTTATATTTTTTTCTAAATATATAATATTATAAATTATTTATAAGAAATTTATTTTAATATATAAATAATGCAAAATTCTCGTAATTCTTTGATTTTCTGTTTACTTTTAACTTTCTTTTATTAGTGAATCTTCTGAATAATAAATAATATAAATTATCAACCATTAATATTCTTTTTTCTATGGCTGACGAAAAATTT
>JACMZG010000108.1:20002-30849 GCA_018340805.1 Microvelia longipes | reverse complement strand
ATATTAAACAAAAACATTTATTTATGATGTTAAATTTTGAAAAACTTGGCTGAGAAAAAATCTCCTTAATAAACTGGTTTGATTCTTCATTTCTTACTAATAATTATTCAGAGACCTTTAACAAAAAATTGAAATCAAGCTTCAATGTTCATCATTCAAACGTATGGATATTTATTGAAAAGCTTGATAACATAATATATGACGCTACTCTGGAGTTTTAAGAATACTTAATAATTTGGTGACAACAAGACAACGCGATCATGATACCCTTATGGTTTTGTCAGTAGATTTGAAAAACCTTTTAATTAGAAAGCAAATTTCATCGTTCAATTATATTTGCAAACATTTGGAAATAAATCCACACAGTCGTTTGGTCATGCATTTCGATGAAAATTTGAATCCGGAACTAACTGAAAATTTTGTGGGAAGTGACAGCGAAGACTTTTAACATCATAAATAAATGTTTTTGTTTTTTTTTTTTTATTATTTCATAGTTAAATTATTTCATAGTCTAAATTATTTCATAGTCTAAATTATTTCATAGTCTAAATTATTCATAGTCCTAAATTAATAGCTTGCACCCCTAATGGGTGACAAAATTATAAACATAAATATATGACGCTACTCTGGAGTTTTTAAGAATACTTAATAATTTGGTGACAACAAGACAACGCGATCATGATACCCTTATGGTTTTGTCAGTAATTTGAAAAACCTTTTAATTAGAAAGCAAATTTCCATCGTTCAAATTATATTGCAAACATTGAAATAAATCCACACAGTCGTTTGGTCATGCATTTCGATGAAAATTTGAAATCCGGAACAAACTGAAAATTTTGGAAGTGACAGCGAAGACTTTTAAACATCATAAATAAATGTTTTTGTTTTATTTTTTTTTATTATTTCATAGTCTAAATTATTTCATAGTCTAAAATTATTTCATAGTCTAAATATTTCATAGTCCCCTAAATTACTTCATATCCTAAATTATTTCATAGTCTAAATTAATGCTGCCCCCTAAATACATTGCAAAAGAACCTAAATAAAGAACGTCTTTAAGAAAGGCTATTGCTCGCCTTTATTCGCTTTTTGGATATATTGTTTTCATTTTATAAATTTGAAGGATAAATCGGCGAGCATGGTCAACCATAGTAAACAACTTAAATAACTATTACAGTGAGATTATTGGTAAGGTTTTTATTAAAATGAATAAAAAAACTGGTGTACCTATGACAGTAAAAAACATTTACACAGACTGCCAGGTTGTGTCTTAAGAACGCAACGACGCGTTAAATTTTAAAGAGTTGTTTTGAAATCCGCACAATATTTTAATTAAAAAATAAAAAGATAAGATTTAAATTGTTTTATTTTTAAGCAAATATAAACAAGCTAACACAATTGGAGATTTAACTTTAACTTGGCAGAATTGTTTTAAAAATTGAAATCCAATTCTATACAATTTTTTAAATTTTCTCATTCTTGGCTTTAATTTCATTGATTTTATTAATTTTTTCAATTTTTAATCTTTTAATTTTATTTATCTCATTTAATTTAAAATTTTAAATATTTAAAATTTATTTAATTAATTTCATTACTTTCAATTATTAATTTTATTCTTTTGTTGATCTCTTCGGGCTTTTGATCTTCCGTCCTGACGAACTTCTTATCTCTGTTGTGTTCCTGTTAAACTTGATTGATTTTTTCAGTTCGAGATGAACAGAAGAGCAGCAAGAATTTGTGTTGTTTTCTCGCTAGCAATAATTCAACGTTTCCCGAGTTTAGATGGGACTATTAGGTATTTCATCTTACGTATCTCATAGTCAATCTTGCTTACTACAGTGACAAATTAATTTCACTTGTGGTAATACAATAACAAGACACAGATGCAACATCTATTATCGATGGCAAATCCCAGTGATGTATAATACATAGTTAAACTAAACACCGTCATCTTCAAGTGATCTCTGACGATTTTGGTTTTCCATCTCTGCCTGGTAAGGGTTCTTTCCACGTCGTAACATTTGCTAGCACGGAAGTCCCCCGCTCTCGATCATACACTTAGATTGTTCTGTCGAAGTAACAGTTCTCTTGCTCGACTTGTATTTAATAGACTTCCGTGTCACCTATAATTTTCTTCGTGAACTCTCAGCCGTTTATCTTATGAACTCTGACATGGTCTCGCATAAGATGCGTAAAAGAGATATAATCAATAAATAAAAATAACTTTTAATTCGATTAATTTTAGTTCTCCAAATGACTGATAATTTTTCAGGAAAGCAATAAACAAATGCTTCGTTAGTCTAAAAGAATTAACAATTACAAATTTTTATGAGAAATATGCAATATTCGTGTATAATGCCTATGAATATCAACAAAGTATGCGAAATTGTAATAATTGCCTTAAAATTACCGTATTTTACTCAATTTGTCCACATCCAACTGTGTGTTTGTAATTTTTCGAATATAAACACCGTGTTTTTTGTTGGACCCTAGTAATTACTAAAAAAATAATGCAATTAACAACTAGCTTAGTTAATTGTACATTTTTGATTATTTATTGTCAATTAGATTACCATAATTAAAAATAAACATACAATAAAACAGGAACTTAACGATTATTGCATTATTGCTTTATTAGTGATTTTTTAAACTTTACTTTTCAACATAAACCGAGAAGTATTAACGAATTAACAATAAAACATACAAATGAATTAGAAGTAGCCTTACTTTGTTCCGGTATGAGTAAGAGAACATAAAAACAAAGCAACATCTTGATTGAAACTTTAATTTAATAAAAATTTTAATGAAAGTATCTCAAATGAGATCAATCGGTTAAGTCCACAACTATTCCTCATAATAATTGTAATTGTATAATAATTTAATTTTAAAAATTAATTTACGAACATTATTGAAAAAGCCAAAGTAATACATTAATAACAATAATTTTTATAAATTGGTTAGGCTATTCCAATTTTTATTTCAGTTTTTGTTTATTTAATTGCCGCGAAGAAAAAATTCAAATGCAATCACAAAAGGTCTTATTGTGTCTAAAATGTATAAATAAAATTGACTTTCAGGGGTGTATTAATTTTAAACTGTTGGGGCAATTTATTTGTTTTCTGGTTTTTTTTGCCGCACTTAATAATGTCGAAAAAATCAGATCATAAGGCATTTTAATAAAGTAATTCATTTGGGAAACATTGATTTTTTAAAGTATTGCGTTTTAGGGTATGTTTTCGCCCACAAGAATCAAAATAACAGAATCCGATTCTAAATTAAAGCTTTTGGCGAGCATTTGGATATGGGACTTTGTTAAATGCGTTGGTGGAATATTCATTACAGTTTTATGTTCATGTTATTTCATGAAAATCAAATTCTCCTGAAACGAATTCAATACTGCCATGAGAAAAAGTGATTCCCCAAGCTAAAAGAAACCTTCTGAAGGCCGAAAATGATTTGAAATCTTTTAAAGAGATCTTTTTAACTTATATCATTGATTTGATACTAAGAAAAATACTTAATAAATATTTTGTAGTTTTACTAATTATTTCGTTATTTGGAAATGGTTCCCCATTCAATTATTGGCATTTCTTGGCTAAAGATAAACAAAACTTGTTAATTACCTATTTTATTGACATTCAACAATGTGATTTGAAAAGAATTGCCCCAATTTAAATCTCATTATACGTTCTTAAGGTTGTTTAAGTTTAATAACATAAATTTAACCTGAAATATTTGTTAGCAATTTTTTAAAATTCAAATTTTTATTAGAATATTGATTTAGAAATTTTAAATATTTCTAGCAATATTTTAATTATTTCGATTTTGATATACTTTATTACGGATTCATATACTTATATCAACAAGTTTAGAGCAATAAGAGCAAGGTGTTATTATAGTGTTTTTTTTGACATTATTCAAAGTTTCATAATTTTGTTGGACAATTATTCGAAGTTATACAAAAATGTAATTCTAAAAAAAGATTTTTCACTAAAGAATCAAATATTTATAAAAGACAAGCTTCCGATCAAATTGTTTTGGATTTTTTAACTTTATCGAATTTTCGACTATTGTCCTTCTTAGAATAGACTCTTTGATTACTCAATACTGAAAATGAAACAATTTTTTCTTAATTTATTTTAATTTTTTTAAAATTTTTATTGGTTTATTAAATTCCTAGTTTAATAAACAAGGTTTTTTTAATATTATCTCATTTCAAATTCTATCAAAAAAGATTTTTTAAAAAATAACTAACAATTTTGATAGAATTGAAAATGAGATTTAATAGATATTTTAAAAAAAAAACTTATTAATAGAATTTATAAACCAATAAATATAAAAATAAAATAAATTGTTTCATTTTCAAGTTATTTAGTTTAATCAAAGAGTCGTATTCCTGAAGAAGACAACAGTCGAAATTCGAAATAAAGTTAAAAAACCAAACAAGTTTTGATCGAAGCTTGTTATTTAATAAATATTTGTTTATTTAATAAAAAATTTTTTGAAATCTCAAATGCGATCAATGGTTAAGTCCAACATTTATTTTCAAAAATAATTGCAATTTAAAAAATGAAATTGCTGTTAAAATTGATTATATATAGAGATAGGTGACATTTTGAATAAAATGTACAAATAAGAACTTCACCATTTAAAATCAGTGGTTTTCTCAAACGGTGTGCCGCCGAGGTTAAGCTAGAATGTGGCGCGATAATTTTTTTACTAAAAAATTAGTAAAAAAATATACTAATAACAAAATCAAACTTTTACTTAAAAAATTCTCTTCTTTGGAATAAAATTAAAAAAAATCGCAAAGGGGAGTAAACAAAATACTAAAATTAGTTTTTTCTCTATAAAAGTCCTTTAAATCAAAATTTGTATAAATTTTTGATTTTGGGTATTGTTGTGCTGCGAGTATTTAAATTTTTTTAGTGTGCCGCGACCGAGAAAAGTTTCGAGAAACACTGATCAAAATACTCATATTTTACATTGTAATAGAGTAGGGCCTTGGTTAATAATCGTTAATAATTTTAAAATAATATTAAACATAAGATAAGCGATAAAGATAAAATTTGTTCAAATTTAATGTTTGATAATTGAAATAAATTTTTAGTTTTATTAGTTTAAATTCTCAATAAATCTAAAAAATTCAAAACAACTGTCGTTTTGTTTTTTATTTGTTGAAATATTTTTATATCAAATTGAAATGATTAATTTATCAATATTTCATAAATAACAAGCTTCAGTCAATTAATATTTCTTTTGTTAATTCATTCTGCTAGTTTTCCGAATTTTTGACGTGATTCAATAGAGAAATAGATAATTTTTTTCTAATTTATTTTATTTAATTAAATTTTTATTAATGCATTTAATAAAATTGAATTTCATTTTTTACTGAATTTTAAAAATCTTTCGACAAAAAATTTTTTTAATCTTCCAATTTAAAATTCAAAATACTAAAAAAAATATTTATTTCTTCAATTAAAATTTAAAATATAATAATTTTCTTTTCAATTAGAATTTTAAAAATCTAAAAAAAATTTCAACTCAATTAAAAATTTTTAAAAAATTCATATAACATATTTTTCTTATTTTTTTATTAAATTTGTCTTATTTTTATATTTATTTCAGAATTATATTGATTTTAGGATTATCTATTTTTATTACAAATTCTTCGTGTTTCTTCATGTGAAGTGTAGAAATGTAGGCCTGTTCCTAGTGTTTTCGCCAATGCTTTATTGAAATTGTCTGTAGACTCACTTTCTTTCTGCTTAAGATGTTCTTATGATTCTAGTCTGATGGTTCTGCAAGTTTTCAACTATAATATAATTATCATGCAAATTGCCAATTGTTTTTATAATTATTTATCTCATTGAATATATTTCTACCACAATGCTTTGAGCCACAAAATTATTTACTTGGTTTTTGTATTTGGATAGCGAACGTTGCTTGCGTAATTGAATAATATTCCTTGGATAATCATTTTAATCAAATCAAACTGACAATTATTTCATCTTACTCTAACAATTTGGTACCTGACAATTATTTTATGAATTCTGACAATTAAGTGATTGTATTTTATTATTATGTACTTATTTATTTAATCAAAAACGTGAATTTAATTCCTAGATATTAGTGGGAAAAGAATTTTTCGATTTAATGTGAATCAATTTTGTATTATTATTATGAAAATTCTTATTATTGATTTAATTTTTAATATATAATATGTGAATTTACAAAATAACTAAAGGCAGTGTCTTCGCAAAGTGTGTTCCGGAATCCCTAGGGTTCCGCCAAAAAAATTTTTATACGTATTTTTTTAGCTTTAAAATTTTTTTTTTGGTTAAATGTTTTATTAATATACAGTCATACCTCGGTTATAAAAAAAATCTCGTACAGCAAAAAAAAGTTCTTAATAAATCGAATGCCTGTGTTTAAGATTACAACAATTCTCTCTTCCAATATCGCCAAAGTTTATGTATGATAGCAGGCACATACAAGCATTAATTAAAAAATTTATTTAAGGTTTTTTATTTGTAAATATAGTATTAAAAATTTCACTTATATTTTAAAAAATAGTTAGGGTCCGCAAAAAAAAAATTTTGTAAAGGTGTTCCGCAAGCATATAAAGTTTGAAGACCACTGATCTAAAAGAATTATTCAAAATTTTCCCATTGGATACTTGATACAGGATGAAAAAATGAGGTTTTAAACGTTAAACTTTTTTCCAGGAGCAAAATAAAATCGTTTTTTTCAACATAAACAAATTTTATAAAATAACGATAACGCGTTTTTTTTGATAAAAAATAAACGCAAAAGCAAAACGTTATTTTTAACAAAGTTTTTATTTTCAAAAAATAACAAAATAACTCTAAGTTTCCTCTGATGTCCAGATACCCTTTTCAAAATTTTCTGTCTTACATATGGAAAAAAACTTACCATCTCAGTCAGTTAAAAGATCAAGTAATGTTTCCAAGTTTTATTTTTTCTGATTCATAAAAATTTTAAGGTATAAAATAACGAAAACTAACGCAATTTTTTGTCAACTTATTCAACGTTTTATTTCTTAAAAAATAAAAAAGTTATTTTAAAAAACACAACGCTTTAAAAACGTTATTTTTTAATCTCTGTTATTTTTCAACTTATTTTTTAAAAATAAAAAGTTTAGTTTAAACAAACGCTTTTAAAAAACGTTTATTTTTTCATACTCTGCTTGGATATTTCACCCTTAAATTTTTATTTTACAAAACTACTGACTCTTGACGAATTAAATGTCCATATTTTAAATTTTAATTAAAATATAAAATAAAATATTTCTTTTAAACCAGAGTATACGAACCGTATGGGAACGAACCCCAAATCTACTAGTTCGCATTTATTTGTAAATTAGAGTCGTAAATTTCGACTGTTTAAAAAGATTTGTTAATTAAACTTTTTATTTATCATAACAATAACATTAAAATTGGAATGTTTTTATTTGTTTTTTGAACGCCGAACCGAAAATTTGTCGGTTTTTAAGGTCGATTAAAACTTTCAAAAATAAAAGAAATAGAAATTTCCAAAAAATAATATTTTATAAAATAAAGTTTATAAGCTAGATATTTTTATAAATTATTTTTACCAAAAAAATTGACTATTTTGAAGTTTGTAAAAACTTTTATTTTGATTGTTAAATAGACGAGTCAACATTGGATTGTAAAAGTTTAGTTTTCAGAAAAATCGAAAGCCGTTTAAACAAAAATTTATAAATAAAGAGCATTAAAACATATATTTATTTCAAATTATAAACATTAATATATTTTATAAAATGAATTAAACATCCAAATAGAAAATGTAACTGGTGTTCTCTCCGTTTTTGGAAAATTTGTATAAGTATTTCTATGATTCGTTTCCGCCGTATTGTTCTCCTTTGTTAAAATCTGAGAGTAATTATGAATTTAGAGAACTGAAATTACAAAAATCCACGTTTGATTTGAACCAAAAGATATAGAATGCTTCATATATTTATACGTTGTAACCACCAACTTGTGTTACAAAAAGCAGAAGTATTTGGCGGATCAAATTCACCTTTGAAAGTTGATCAGCTCACTTACACTGTAATTACTTTCATGATATCAGCAATAATTGGAGTCAAATAGATGTTAATTAATTTATTGTTCTGAAATTAATGTAAACGTAATTCAATTTTACAAAACTAAAAGTTTATTTAAAATTATTAGAATTTTTATTACTAAAAAAAAATTACTTTGACAGAATGTATCATTGTGATCTCTCCGAGAACAAATAAGACCATTGGTAACTTTTCCTTGATAATTTTTCCATTGATATATCTCACGTTGGAAAAATTGCTAAATCATTTCCACTACCAATTATATTGGAATCGTCTAATGTAAAATAATTAATATGGGTAATTTTACTTTATATTTTAACCTTTAAATCAACCATTCAATTCCTGTTGAGATCAAAGAATAGGAATCAGCATTAGAAAATCCTTTATCCATAATTATGGCTTTAAAAAATTAGAATCCAAGAGCAAAATTTTCAATTTTTAAAACATGATTAGATTCGGTTAAAAGATAAATGCTATCCAATCTAAAATAGTCTCACCAATCATAAATTTCAAATAAAGAAATTTAACAGTTACAGCATTATATTTTGTTTACCACAATTATAGGTAAAAATTGGTAATAGATGTTGAATATCTGAATGTTGGTCGTTTAAAGAATTGTGGAACTGTGGGTTTTACTTATGTCAACTTTGATAATGACATCTCCGTAGTAGGATGAACTGAATCGGAAAGAGAATTATCGCTAGACATATTAAGTGATCAGATTTTTTTCCGATTCGAAATTAAATTCATCAATTGAATCACAAGGGAATCTGAAATTTAGAGTAAAAATTTTCATTTAGAGAATAAGAAGTTAGAACTTCATCATTTTATCCAATGTCGTCCAAGTTCTAGTATTGATTTCAAAATGAAGTTCTAGGATTGTGAAAAATTTTCAACGTCAAAAATTCTAATTATATATATATATATTATCATGAAAAAAATTAAATTTTTACTTTTCACCATCACGAAAAAGATTGTTCTTTAACCAAAACGGATTAGTTTTAAATATGGAATTAAGAATTAATTGATAATGATTTGTTATTTTTGTCTAATCAAATCGGACAGATTCTTTCAAAATTTAGAAAATTTCACAGTATTACCCCGTATTATAGCACTAACAGCTTGTTGTTCTAATTTATCAATATAAATTACTATATAAAAATAAAAATAATATAAAATTTAATATCCACATTTTCGAAAATTATATTTTTTGATTATTGGCAAATCAGCTTAACTAACCGTTAAACTTACAATTGATTGAATATTAATTCAGTAATCAATAAATTGCTAGATCATTGGCAAAGAAGCGGTAAATCATTTTAATTATACTTAAATTAAATCGAATATAATAAAAAAATATTTCTTATTTTAAAGAAAACTAATTTTTTGAATTTCTTTTCATCAAAAAACATGGAATCGCGATTCGAATTAGACTTTGTTAATTTTAATTTGGTTTAAATGACAAAATCAATAATCCGTTTTGATAAGATTCGATAAGCGTAACAATTAGAAATTTGATAATAAAAGTTTGAGGATCAATATCTTAAGAAAAATAAGAAAATAAAAATTAAAGAAAAAATTAACAGTTTAAAAAAAAACTTTGTACACAATCGAATCCAGGGATAAATCGAGATAAATTCAGGTTTATCTGGAAAATTAATGATAAAATTATTGTTATTAATTGATTGTAATTTGATGAATAATGAGCACGGTTTTTAAATTCTATTTCCAATGAGAAAACGTTTCGACGACTTTGTAAGAATCAACAGTTTCCACAGGCGAAAGTTTTCTTTCAATGCTATTGTTTTATTAAGAATCGCAAAACTATTTTGCTTATCCAAGTTTTTCATCAAAACAGTAACAGAAGGATTCTCCGACGCATTTACTGCCTTTAAACCACATCAGCACCAATTTGAAAATTATATATGATGTTTACATAAAAAACATTGATTTTGACCAAACAGCAGTATTCAACATTTGAGAAAGATTTTTAGAACATAGGAAACATTGTCATAATTTTTATAAACTTGGGCATTCAAAGGTTCGTGATAAACATTTTCGGTGAGGGCAAGGAGATCTGGGAGGTCTGGTCGGCGAGAGGGCATGTGCATAACTGGAGGTGAGGTTTGGTGGTAACTGTGATATGATCATGTGTAGAAGTAGTTTGTTGTTGTGAGTAAATCTCTTGCGATACAGAGATGAAGAATCAAGTTAATGAAGTTCCATGTTGTGATAATTATCAAGTGGAAGAAAGTAGTAGCTTGTTTAAGTTTGTTCAGTAGTATTGATATCAGTAGTTTGTTGTTGAGTTGGTTACTTCTTGTGATGGAAATAGTATTTTGTTGAGTAGTTGAAGCATCAGTTGATGAAGTTCCAGTTGTGATATTTCAAGTGGAAGAATAGTAGCTTGTTTAGTTTGTTCACGTAGTATTGATATCAGTAGTTTGTTTGTTTGAAGTTGTTACTTCTTGTATTGGAGTATATTTTGTTGAGTAGTTGAAGCATCAGTTGATGAACGTCCCAGTTGTGATATTATCAGTGGAAAAAAGTATAAATTAAAAATTTTTTTTAAGTAGCATTGTTTAGTTTGATCAGTATATGATATCAGTAGTTTGTTGTTGAGTTTGTTACTTCTTGATGGAAGTGATATTTGTTGAGTAGTTGACGCATCAAGTTGATGAAGTTCCAGTTTGTGATATTATCAGTGGGAAGAAGTAGTACTTGTTTAGTTTGTTCAGTA
>JACMZG010000108.1:0-18901 GCA_018340805.1 Microvelia longipes | reverse complement strand
ATAGAATTTTATAATCAATATTAAATTTTAGCGAGTTCACTTTTGTTTTATTTATCATAGGAATTTTAGCTAGATTTGAATTTGAATTGTTTTGATAAATAATTAATTAGTCGTTATTATTATTTGTTATTAATTATTAAGAATATTAAATATTAATATTGATGAAACGATAATTGTTTGAGATCATAGTTTACCATAATTAACATACTAAACATAGTTTACATGACCTACTAGAAAATAATAATAATAATAATGATACAAACAAAAATTAATCTATAGGTATATTAAATGATAAGACTCTTAGGGACCCGAACCAAAGGGAAGCTACATGCACTTCATGGATTTGGAGTCACCGGCCCTCTCCCGAAAATCGCGAACCAGGACGCGGCGATAAATTCTTGCGGGTATCTGGGAGGGAATAATAGGAATTATGAGCCATGAGGTAGGACTGAGATTTTATATTTTTTGGCAAAACCCACACCAGAACCCCAAACATTATTATTTATTATTATTATTATTATTATATTATTATTATTATTATTATATTATTATATATTTTATTATTATTATTATTATTATTATATTATTATTTATTATTATATTTATTTTTATTATTATTAATTATTATTATTTTGAGTATTATTTATTTGTTGTTATTATCATTATTGTTGTTATATTTATTATTGCAATTATGTGTTATTATATGCATTATAGTTCATATATCACTTCACTGGCTGGCCGATAACTAAAATAACAAAATATATATGGAATATAAAAATATATAATAAATGTTAAATAGCTGATTAATCAGCCCTCAATTCCCGATATTGATGAAAATTTTGATTTCCAAATCTTCATAATGACCAGAGTAGGAGGCTGAATAACAGAACTTACCATAGGAATGGCTGTTTTAGAAATTTGGAAAATCCAAAATTTCTCCAATATGGAACAACATCTAAAACTGATGCCTGATTCCTATCACAATTCAGCTTGCCAGGAGAAAGAATCCAAAAGTGAATTCGTGGAGTAAAAAGGGCCAGTTTTTAAGCAGGAAGACACTGGTTTTTTTTTAAGATAAAATTTTGAGGAGATAAAAAATAATTATAAGAAAAGCAAAATTCTTGAAAAAAAATAATCGTTCAGAAAATTAATAGAAAACAGTAGATTTCAACCCTCTCTCCTCGTAAAACATTTAATATTGTTTCCTATAATACACACGAATGAACCTGGTCCTAGCATCCTTCCCCAAGATTACTCAAAATTAAAGGATCCGAGCTGATAGCCGAACACAAATTAATGTTTATGTTCCGATACCCAATATGAAATATAGAAATTTAAAAAAAAGAAAATGATATGAACCCAGTTGATGTCCTTCCTTTTTGCAGCTAATTACCATGTTTATGTTTTCATTTGAATGTTTGATCGGATTGGGAATGGGGGTTATTATTTTGGTTATCATTATTTTACTTAAGTACAATAAAACTTTATTTTAAAAATGTTTTTAATCCAATTTCATACGTTAATTTTTTAATAAGTAATATGAAGACTCTATTTTAAAAAAAAAATTTTTTTTTAGTCATAATGAAATATAGTAAAGAAATAATAAGAACATTTATGTTAATTTAGTCTTAAATGCTTATCAATGTATTTATTAAAAACTTTCCTATGGCAATAAATAAAATCACTTGAAATAAATTTAGTAGATAAATAAAAAGAAGTGTAATAAATGAATTCAGTAAAATCCTCTGAAATAAATGAATAAGTAAATAGATAAAATTTCTTTTGATTTAAAGTAATTTAGAGGAAAATTGCAGCAGTTTTCTTAAAAAATGAAAACTAAGGTGGTCCAGATTGTTCGAGAGGGATTATAAAATGAATTGTAAATTTAAATAAGTCGTAAATTTTATGATTTTTAATTTGGAGAGATTAATTGCGATAACCAAATATGAGATTATTTTGTGCGCGGTATTTGTTATGGACCAGTGAGTGGCTGCAAGATAGCCTAGAATTATATAGTATACATTGAAATAACCAATTTTCAGTATTTGGGGATAATATGAAGAGGGATATAATTGATAAGAACATAATATAAAATTAATTTTAATTTTGGATTTAAACCTAAATGGACAATAATAGTTGCTTTAATCGATTTTCGATTTTTCGCGTTAAATTTTAACTGATTTTAATAACTACATTTGATTTTCTTTTTCAATTTTAATTTTTAAATTTAATTGATATTTAAATCTATTACCTTAATCTGATTTTAAGTTTCATTTAAATTTTCATAGGTCTTAATATGTTGAGAATTTGAATTGTATAGTACATTCTCCATTTACCGTAATATGGGTTAACAGTTTGATTCGGGGCTAATTTAGTTTTCTGTATGAGGAGTATATTTCTATTTAAAATTTAGTATTGGTCACAATTTGCATGCATAACGTGAGTTTGTTTATTGATGAACTGACTTGAAAGTTTAAATTACGTCTTCTAATTCGAATTTGATTTTTAAATTACTATTGATATTTTTATAAAGTAATTAATTAGAGTTTTATGACGACAATCACTAGTCGTAGTGGGAATTATTTTATTGGATAATTTAGTCGGACTCGATTATTAAGGAACATCTTTTATGAAAGAGCCCCGGTTTAGGGAGGGGGGGGGGATTTTTCAGGGGAGGGGGGAGAGGGGGGATTTAACAGTTGGTTAATCTGTCTTCTTTCCTCGGAAGAGCGGGGAAGAAAAATTTATGGTTGGGCCAAGGCGCCGAGGAATCGTTGCAGGTGTATATGCATTTTAACACTAATTTATTATTATAATCGCGATGATTGTATTAAAGTAAACTTTGTATATTATTAACTTATTAGTAAGCTTTCAGCGGTTTTATGTCATAACTTAAAGTATAACGATAAATTAAAATTACTATTGTGTTTATTGTGTACCATGGTTTTGTTTTGTGAAGAACTCTACACTGAACTATTAAAATTCTTTGTGAGCCAACTAGATCTGAGATTAACGATTCAACAACAAAGACGGGGTTACCCGAAGACTGCTGCGATCTGGGAAAAGATGATGGCACATGGGTGCACACAAGTCATGTGGCTTCCAGGGTCATACCCCTAGATCAGTGGTGGCAAAGTACGGGCCCGGCGGCCTGATCGGCCTTGCGAGAGGTTTTAATCCGGCCGCCAAACCTTTTTACACAATTTTTTTTCTACTACAAATAAAAAAATATTTGATACTGCAAATTTAATTTTGGTTGAATTCGATACATGTTCAAATGGTATATTAGTTTTTTAATTATCCTCATTACCATATTGCACTTTAAGTAATTTAAAAACATCAAACAAAAGCACTTTAATAAATCTGGCCCGTTGACAAATCTTCAAAGTTTTGTGGCCCGCCATTCAAAAAAATTTTGCCCACCACTGCCCTTAGATGAACGCAAATGACTAAAAGATTACAAAAAAAGCTGGATAATGGAAAAATAAAGAGTGTACAGTAGGTAGACAATCACTTTTTTCAAAATTTTTGAACGGCCTATGATTTATGAGGAAATGTTGAAAAAACTAGAAAAAACATCTTTATTAATATCATCCTGAAAAAAAAAACTTCCGCCACCAATTGAATTTTTAAGTTTTTTGCATATTATTATTTTGGGGTGTCACATTTGTTTATATGCAAACATATTTAAAAGTAATTACTAAATTAATTAAATTAGAATACTCTGTTTTTATAATTTCACATATTTATTTTGCAAACAATTTTTTTTTATTCATATTTTAACTACAAAAGATTTAAGGTATTTAACATTTACCTATTTTTCTTGAAATTTTTTGAAGCATATTTTTTTAGATGCGTACCGGAAAAGTTCAAATGAAATTGATAATTCTCGAGAAATATGGAGAATAATTTGATTCCGTTTTCATGAAAAAAAATCTATGAGGACTAAAAATATTCAAGCGTCGATGGAACTCCTCCAAAATGTGCGATCCCAAAGCAATTACAAATTATAGGAAAGATTTATTACTCTTGCAATTCCATAAAATGCTAAAAAGTCTAGAATAATATATTGAAGCAGTTACAAATTGAATTGTTAATCTTATGGTCCACTTAAATTTCCGCAACTTTTAATAAGAAATCATTTCATAGAAAAGTGAAACTTAATTAGAACGGATATGACAATTTTTGAAGAAGTCTGTTGGTTACAATACTTACCTTAATTTTGATGAAATATTTGATAATAACAAATAAATCGGACATGGTTAAGTCGTGAAGAATAAAAATAATTTTTATGATTTAACGGTAGCAGGTTAAAGGAAAAAGTTGGGGCTATTCAACAAAAAAAGGCATACCAATTTATCCGTCAAGAATGTTTTTATGCCACACGTAGAAATGTTAGAGATATCAGTACTCCATAGTTACAGTTTCGATATTAATAGTTCATAATAAGAAATGTAATTAAGCAGTCACAAAACTGCTTCTGTTTGTCAAATTCTTTCAAATCAAGAAATACATATTTTCAACACCATCGCAACGGGGTGTATATAAGGCAAGTATGAAAGAAGCTAAAAAAATGAAAGTTATTTACAAAAATAGGTTTAAACAAACGAAGATTTGGGCATCCATTTTGATGCGGAAAAGAATAAACAATCGAGGAAATTGAGTGGGTCGTTTTATAACAAATGAACAGAGAGATTAGATTATCCGCTATTGACATTAGATAATGGTAAGAGCCAAAAACTATTTTCTATCAAATTAAAAACTGTACTTTGATGAATACGGGACTTTGGGAAAAAATTAAAATGATTATATTGCTCTACAATGTTAATTCAGGGCAAAAAGGGAAGAGTTGTTACATTATTTGCCCAACAACATTTCTGTTCAATGAATTAAGCCCACCTCAGTAATTGGCTGTCACATTCATATTTGACTTGTTATTGAAGTATGTTATAGAGATGAGATAATAGGAAGTCCAACGGATATCACCTAAAACATGTTGTATAAGTTTTATAAATGAACTATAGAGATTATGATCGGACTTGTAGTTTAGTTACAACCAGGAAAAATTGCACCAGATATTGAAATTCAAAATATAAAATGTAAAAGGGAAGGGGGCGGATATGCAATATTCTTTTGAACTAAGCCATGCATTTAGATACTTCTAAAGAAAAAATTTTAAAAAAATCGCATAATTGTTGTTTTTTAGTAAATAAATGGTGATTATGTAATTATGAAATATTTATTATTACCTTTTTTTATATTTTTGATTTGGTGGGGGAAGGTTTTTTTCTTAAATTATCAAAATTCATATCAGTTTTTAGTGATTTGTACAACATTTCCAACTTGTAAACGTAGGGCCGCTTTAATTAAAAATAGTCAATCACCCTAGTGTACAGTGCCGAACATCCAAAAGCCTAGAAGCCCAACAGAAGTCTAATTTTAAGAAGGTGTCCGCAATACAAAGGTACTAACGGCGTGGATAATGCGACAAGGAAAATTGCAGAAAATATGAAACACTCAATACGGTGTTTTCACAAAAGATCAATGAACCAGCACTATACAATGTTAATTACTATAAGGTTTGTTCAAAACAAAAAAAACTTAACTTTAAAAACTCTAAAACTCTTGTTGTAGGACATACCACAAGTGTCTTAATTACACAAATTTTTTTCTCAACAAAACTCTAAATAACGAACTATATAACACTATTTTTCAAACTCAATATGATAAATCAATCAGATAATTTCAAAGTAATAAGATTTAATTAATTACTAATATATAAAACTGACCACACTGAGTCTATATGACGTTCAATTAAATCGATTGGAACTTGTCCTTCTATTAATCGTAAAACCAGAAGAGCCGAATTATTTAGAAGAAAATAACTAGATTTAATTTAATTTCAGAAAAATTTGTCTAATGAAATACAGATCAGAAAGCATTAGTTGGTAAAAGTTGTTTATAGAAATTTTCAGAAAATGTTATATACTTGAAATGAAGACGTTACAGAGGGAGATGTGTAAATAAAAGAAGATCCGGTGATGTGAATTGTTAAAAGTTGAAATAAACATTCAATCCGATAAATGTTGGTAGAACGTTTAGAAATGTAAAGGATGATTCATCCTGGATGTAGAGGACAAAACCATTGCGGTTTAAGGGTGTACATCTTTTCACCGGAATATAACGCTAATAAAAAACTATGGATGACAGCTCAGCTTTTCACTGAATGGCTAAAATAACGTAAAATCTCCTTCCAAAGGGCGAATCGAAGCGTTCACTTGATACTCGACAACTGTATGGCCCATCTTCACTGACAAACCTATCAAATACCAAACTCTATTTTATGTCCCCTAACACAACAAACACATCCTTTAGGTGAGGGTATAATAAACGCCATGAAAATTCATTACAGAAAGAGAATCGTCGAATTGCAAATCAATGCTCTTGACAACAAAAGAATTCAACTACACATTGATATATGCTCTCTTAAATCTGAAGCAAGCATGAAATGCTTATAAAACCGTCTGCACGTATAAACTGTTTAAAAACATGTCGGCTTTATACTGGATGAAGATGTGCCAACAGGTATAAATTCCACTACTTGATACTGAGGATGACAACTTTTTGAATTTTTTTTGAAAACGTCCCCGCAATCACTTCAGTTTGTCTGCTGAATTAACTCCAGAGGTATTTTTCACAACTGACAACAACGTTTCCTCATCTGCTAGTCCTTCAGATGAAGGCATTATCGGTTGCTGTTGGGTTTCAGACACAATCTTTTACATGACAGAGGGCGAATTGCATGATACTGAACCACTTCAGTTTGTTGCTCTGCGCAAGGTAAACCTTTTTCATGCAAAACACAGCAAGAAATCACAAGACATTTAAGCTATGAAGATTCTGTAGAATCAGATCTTGTGATTTTTATGTTGAGTTAATAAGTGATTAAATCTGTTTTATATTAACAAACTACTAACGTGATAAAGGCAAGGGAATTACGTTTTCGCATTTCTATTGAATTTTGTCTTGAAATAGGATTTTGTACCTGTACATTTTGACTTAAATTAAAGCTCGAATATCAATATTCCCAAATCAATTAAAGAATACTAAAAAAATACACAAATTTTTTTGCGAAGCATAGAAGAGTTTAAATATTAAGGTGAACATAGTTCTTTAGATTTATAAATTTCTATCGTCCAGCTCAAATAAAATATTTATATATTCAACTAAAATTTTCAAATTAAAAATACCATATCAATCAACAGGATTGACAAAGACAAATTAGAAACCACGACTAAGCCATTAAGATTAACCTAAATAAATTTGAGAATTTAACTTGAATATCTGACTAATGAGATCTAACAAATCCTAGAATGAATATAAACGAGTACGAAAAGGTATAGAAATATGCTTATGGGTCAAACCGCCTAACTCTTAATTCTTTCTATCCACTACAGAAAATCCTATTTTATCACACGAACGAAAGTTTATTGGTAATATCTGAATATTTTTGTTTTGGCATAAATTAAGCCTCGACTACAGTAGCATTTGTAAATCGAAAAAAAGGAATCCTAAACCGTTTAATTTAATTTAGAAGATTAAAATTAAATTATGGAATATTTGTGGATTCTGCAATGAGGACTCCAGATTTTGTGAAAGAAACAGAATATCAAGATGAGTATCTTGAAGCCGAAATAAGCAATCCGTATCTACTTTATTGTAAATCGAAGAAGTTGAAAAGGCTAAAATTCGAAAGACCTTGAACACGCAGGCACGAGGTGGTTGACTCTTCTTTTACCATGGAAATGCGTATCTTCTACCAAACACCAGCAAGGCTTAACGAGACCTAGTGCTGCTTAATTCAGAAAACTTTTTAGCACGAAATTTTTACAAAAAAAAAGAGATTAAGATGAATATTGTAATTTTCTTAAAGATAATTTAATTCAGAAACTTAAATTCATATTATGGAGTATTTGTAGATTCTGCAAAATGCGGTAGAGAAATGAAATCGAGATTTTTTGCGAAAGAACAGACAAAAAGGAATATTATGATCAAGATGGTAATATAATATTTAATATAATTTATCATGATGATATTTTATAAACCGAATTCAATTTATATTGTGGAATTTTTAAATATGTGATAGAGAAGTGGACACGAAATTGTTGCGAAAGCACGGGAAGAGATCAAGATGAATATTGTAGTTTTTAAGAATTAGATCTTGAAGATAATTTAATATAGGAACTTAAATTTATATTATGGAGTATTTGTAGATTCTGCAACATGCGGTAAAAGTGAAATGAGATCTTTGTGAAAAAAGAGACAATTGGATATTAAGATCAATGTTATGTCTAACCAAACACCAGCTACGCTCAACGAGACCAAGTGCTGCTTAATTCAGAAACTTTAATTCATATTGTGGAATATTTGTAGATTCTTCAATATGTAATAGAGAAGTAGGCACGAAAGTTTACAAAAATAGAGATTAAGATGAATATTGTAATTTTCTTTAAAGATAATTTATTTCAGAAACTTAAATTCATATTATGGAGTATTTGTAGATTCTGCAAAATGCGGTAGAAAGTGAAAATGAGATCTTTTGTGAAAAAAAAGAGACAAATGGATATTAAGATCAATGTTATCTCTAACCAAACACCAGCTACACTCAACGAGACCAAGTGCTGCTTAATTCAGAAACTTTTATTCATATTGTGGAAAATTTGTAGATTCTGCAAAATGCGGTAGAGAAGTGAAAACGAGATTTTTGCGAAAGAACAGAAAATGGGAATATTAAGATCAATATGATAATTTTCTGAATTACATTTTGAGAATAACTTAGAAACTTAAATTTATATTATAGAATATTTTGGATTCTTCAAAATTTGACAGATAAGAGTAAAAGATCTTTCACGAAAGCACAGAAAATAGCGATCTATAGATGTGGTTCAATCAACTGTTGAGAACTCGAATAAAATATTTTTTTATACACAAACCAATATTGATCAAATTAACACTGTATCACCAAATTTCACTAGCATCGGTATTATTCTAGTCACATAAAACAGAATTAACAAATACCATAATATCAATTTCAGTAGGGCACACATCGATAAATTGATTTTCAATAAAAAAATTACTCCATCGTACAAATCCATCCATCAATCAATCAAATTTAATAAACCGCAGAAACATCAAAATAAAAATAATATATTAATAATAATAATAATAATAATAATAATAATAATATAATAATAATAATAATAATTAATAATAATAATAATAATAATAATAATAAATTATATATCTACAGAAAATTTACTAAATAATTTATAGATCATAAGCATCATTTATCAATATAAAAACACAAAATTTACATAAAAATCTATACATTTTTTTTATCATTTATCACTAATGTTCTTCCTTCATGAAAACAATACATTTCTTTGACTAACAGTAACGTGTGTGTGTGTGTGTTTCTCTAGGAATATATACACAAGACTGAAAAAGTATTATTTATTGTTATTATTACAACTGTTGTTTACCAATTGACAATACGACGCAATAAGAGTGGCCTAATAAAAAACAGCCGTTAAAAAACAATTTTACAGTGTAATACGATTAATGTATATATATAAAAAGCTACAAATATTTATAATATGTGAACTGCTGTTTATTATATATAAATGTGATGTATGAAAGTGAAGAAGAATATTTGTAGTAATAAATATTAATAACAATAAATGCTGCTTCTAGCGATGATGTTTGTAACAATAATAATCTAGTAGCAATGATCCAAATGTAATTCAATGTTCCCTGCTACACAAATATGTGCTTTCTTTTAAGACTGTTCTTTCTACGCATTTAGTCATATTATTTTTATTATTAGTATCATCAACTATCACTGAATGTTGGAAGTGATAATTCATCGAGACACTGAATAATAATTGGTGCACAATCTTGATTACTCATTGCAACTATCGATAGCAGACTCTCGTTATTTCGTAAAAACCTGAATTCAAAGGCATATAAAGGCATTCACAGGATTTAGAATAGTAATAAAAAATAAAGCAATTCGTGACTGATTTTCATAATAATATTTTTAGAATAATAACCAAATCAAAAGCATCAAAAATATGTACTTTAATTTAAAATATATGTAAGGTATTTGAGAATATATTTTAATGCTACTTTTGTATATTAATTCTTATTACATTGTTTTGTTGAAATAATAGTAAACAGACTAAGGGCAGACATTCAAATTACCAAAAAAATTAAAAGGCCTGCAGTAATTGTGGTTTTAAGATGATAATAGCGATTTAGAAATGAATATGTGCTTTCAATGAAACATAAAAATCATTCCAAACGCTCTAACATCGTTAGAAAAGTTGATTTTATCGAAGAAGTTAAGCAGATATTGATAACAATCTGAGAATATCCAGGAGATCACTTGATAAAAATTTCAAGGTCTCAGAAGGGACATCGAAATAATCTCCATGAAAACATCGGATATAAGTCTTGGAATGAAGAAAAGTTCGATTTAGTCTGAATAAACAACCAAGAACAATCGAAGTTAATCATCCAGGAGATCACTTGATAAAAATTTTAAGGTCTCAGATCGGAAAATAATCTCCATGAAACATCGGAATAAGTCTTGGAATGAAGAAAAGAAAAAAATTTCAGTCTGAATAAACAAAAGAAAACAGTTAAACAGATCAAAAAGGCTCTCAAGCAAAATTAAAAACCAGCAGAAAAAGATGCAATTGATAATTAGTTATGTATCATTTGTTATGTAGACTCCAGAGCAGTTCTGATAGTAACGCAGAAGATATTTCCTGCAACTGTCATTGTTTTAGGGATGTTTGGCAATGAAGGACATGTGATGCCTCCTCACGTTCTTTCCACAGGGCCTTAAAGTGAACTTTGCTGTCTTTATTGAGATCTTGTAAAATGTTGTTAGACTCATTCTCAAATGGAAGACCTTAAATTTATCAACAAGACACCAAAACAAAGGCTAAATTAACGCAGTATTGGTTGCTGAAAATTTTTATAACCACATCACTCTAACTCCCCGGACATTAATCTAATGGATTACTATATATTGGAGTGTTATTGAGAAAAAAGTCAATGAACATTTTCACAACACTAGATTCTTTGAAAGCCACCATAGAGAAAGCAATGTCAATATGAACAGGTCCATTTAATTAAAACTTGTAAATTATTTCGTTCTCGTGTAGAAACAATTAATTGAAGCTGATGGTGGCTTCTTTGAAAAAAACTATTAAGCAATTAATAAAGTTTCATCCATATAGAATTTTTCATTAACAAAGTTATTGTGTCATTATATATCTGTTTGCCTATAAACATCATTTATTTTCTCAAATACCTTGCGCTATATATATGCTTGGAACTACATAAAAAACGCAATTTTTTAAAATTTATTTAGAAAGACATGTTTCGGACAAATCTGTGTCCATCATCAGTTCCTGTTGTAAATCACAAAGAGGAAACTTTTGCATGAGTGAATATTTCAATGATTTAACTCATTTTGATAACGTAATTTTAAAGTTATTTTTTCTTGATTTTTATTATTTTCTCTTTCTTGTTCATTTTGTGAACGTGAGCACAAAATATATTATATTTTTTGGATTTTTAATATTATTTAATATTATATTAAAATATATTATTATAAATAGTTATTAGTATATCCAATAAGACTACTATTTAATTTACTATTATCGGCAATCTCAATGAACTAAACATTTTAATAATCCATTTTTATATCGATCATCACAAAAGCTTTCAACAGTGGTATACAGTTATGTATCTGTTTGTTTTAATAGAGTACAGTATTATAAATACGACCCTGTCTACAAACAAGAACATCTAGGAATGATAGTTTACCATCTTTCTCAAATTCTACAACTAAATCTAATATTTGATAAAGATTATTCATATAATCAATGGATTATTGAAAGGTTTAGTACATCGAGTGTGGTGTGAGATTGCCGATGTTGGTCTTAGTAAATTAAATAGTAGTCTTATAGCTAATGGATATAACCAAAAAACTATTAATAATAATATACGGAGTCTCTCAAAAAACTGTGCTCACAATCACAAAATGAACAAGAAAATAATAAAAAATCAAGAAAAAATTACTTTAAAAATTACCGTTATCAGAAGGAGCTAAATCATTGAAAATTCACATGAAATATTTTGATGATACAAAGTTCAGATTTATTTTCACTTCAAGAAAAGCTTCAGTTATTTAAGCAACAAATCTACTAAACTAAAGGTTTTGCTCGCTAACCTTGTTTATCAATTTAATTGTAACGGGTGTGATGCATGTACATTGGAGAGACAAAACGTCATCTTCACACACGTGTTTTAGTGAGCATAAGATGTGCGAAGGCAGTACTTTAGAAACTGTAGAAAGAGTACATTTGATAATTTAATTTGGGGACGATAGTAGAGAAGGACGATAGTGAGAAGGACGATAGTTAGAGAAGGACGATAGTAGAAAGGACGAAGTAGAGAAGGACGATAGTAAAGAAGGAACGATAGTAGAAAGGACGATAGTAGAGAAGGCGATAGTAGAGAAGACGATAGTAGAGAAGGACGATAGTAGAGAAGGACGATATTAGAGAAGACGATAGTAGAGAAGACGAATATAGAGGAAGGACGATAGTAGAGAAGGACGTTAGTAGAGAAGCATAGTAGAGAAGGACGATTAGTAGAAAGGACGATAGTAGAGAAGGACGATAGTAGAGAAGGACGATAGTAGAGAAGGACGATAGAGAAGGACGATAGTAGAGAAGGACGATAGTAGAGAAGGACGATAGTAGAGAAGGACGATACGTAGTAGAGAAGGACGATAGTAGAGAAGGACGATAGTACGAGAAGGACGGAATAGTAGAGAAAATAGTAGAGAAGGACGATTAGTAGAGAAGACGACGATAAGTAAGAGAAGGACGATAGTTAGAGAAGGACGATAGTAGAGAAGGACGATAGTAGAGAAGGACGATAGTAGAAGAAGGACGATAGTAGAGAAGGACGATAGTAGAACGGACGATAGTAGAGAAGACGACGATAGTAGAGAAGGACGATAGTAGAGAAGGACGATAGTAGAGAAGGACGATAGTAGAGAAGGACGATTAGTAGAGAAGACGATAGGAGAAGGATAGTAGAAAGGACTGATAGTAGTAGTAGAGAAGACGATAGTAGAGAAGGACGATAGTAGGAGAAGGACGATAGTAGAGAAGGACGATAGTAGAGAAGGACGATAGTAGAAAGGACGATAGTAAGAAGATAGGACGATAGTAGAGAAGGACGATAGTAGAGAAGGACGATAGTAGAGAGGACGATAGTAGAGAAGGACGATAGTCGATAGTAGAGAAGGACGATAGTAGAGAAGGACATAGTAGAGAAGGAATAGTAGAGCGATACCCGATAGTAGAGAAGGACGATTAGTAGAGAAGGAGATAGTAGAGAAGGACGATAGTAGAGAAGGACGATAGTAGAGAAGGACGATAGAGAGAAGGACGATAGTTCGATAGTAGAGAAGGACGATAGTAGAGAAGGACGATAGTAGAGAAGGACGATAGTAGAGAAGGACGATAGTAGTAGAGAGAGGACGATAGTAGAGAAGGACGATAGTAGAGAAGGACGATAGTAGAGAAGGACGATAGTAGAGAAGTACGATAGTAGAGAAGACGATAGTAGAGAAGGACGTAGTAGAGAAGGACGATAGTAGAGAAGGACGATATAGAGGAAGGACGATAGTAGAGAATGGTGAAGTAGAGAAAGACGATAGTAGAGAAGGACGATAGTAGCAGAAAAGGCCTACCCGGAGTTAATGTTTATCAATATATATTGTTCATCAATATTATTATTTATCAAATATTATTGTTCATCAATATTATTGTTCATCAATATTATTATTTATCAATATTATTGTTCATCAATATTATTGTTCATCAATATTATTGTTCATCAATATTATTGTTCATCAATATTATTGTTCAATATTATGTTCAAATATATATGTTCATCAAGTATTATTGTTCACAATATTATTGTCATCAATATTATTGTTCACCAATATTATTGTTCATCAATATTGTTCATTGTTATCAATATGTTCATCAATATTATGTTCATCAATATTATTGTTCATCAATATTATTGTTCATCAATATTATTGTTCATCAATATTATTGTTCATCAATATTATTGTTCATCAATATTATTGTTCATCATCATATATTGTTCATCACAATTATAATATCAATATTCATCAAATATTATTGTTCATCAATATATCAATATATTGTTCATCAATATTATCATATTATTGTTCATCAATATTATTGTTTCAATATTATTGTTCATCAATATTATTGTTCATCAACCATCAATATTGATTGTTCATCAATATTATTGTTTCATCAATATATTATTGTTTCATCAATATTATGGTCATCAATATATTGTATTGTTCATCAATATACATTGTTTACATCAATAGTATTGTTCATTGTTCATCCATGTTCATTATATTCAATCATCAATATATTGTTCATCAATAGTAATATGGAAGTTATTGTTCAAATCAAATATTCAATCAATATTATTGTTCGGATATTTGATTATTATTTTATACATGTTAAATTATTATATTTATTATTGATACTTTTTTCATGATAAAAATGTAACAATTCCAATACATAAAATTGGCAACATATTGGTTATTAAAGCAGTTATGTCGGTAGATTGCAGTAGTAGGCGTAACATGTTTATGTGATTGGGGCAACAAATGGGTTGCGTTTCACGTTCGATGTTCATGTTCATGGCATACAAATATGTGTGATTGGACCATCAATTATTGTTCGTATTGTTCATCAATATTATTGGTTCAATATATTGTTCATCAATATATTGTTCATCAATATTATTGTTCAATAAATAATCAAATATTATTGTTCATCAAACAATATTATTGTTCATCAATATATTGTTCATCAATAGGTTGAATATTATTGTGTGTTCATGTTCATCCAAGTTCATCAATATTATTGTTGTGTATCATACAATTCATCAATATTATTGTTCATCAATATTATTGTTCATCAATATTATTTGTTCATCAATATTATTGTTCATCAATATTATTGTTCACAATCATCATATTATTGTTCATCAATATATTGTTCATCAATATTATTGTTCATCAATATTATTGTTCATCAATAGTTCATCAATATTATTGTTCATCAATATATTGTTCATCATATAAGTAATAATGGATATTTATTTTCACTAAAAATTCAATATACAAGTTTACAATTATTTTTCTTTTGATACTTTTTCAATATTTCAATGAAATTTTTTATATTAAATATGATGAAGATTAACGAAGTTATAAAAGCAGCTTATTTCCTATTTTCATTTGATTAATTTTAGTTATGTATGAAAATTATAGATTAACAAATCACATAAAATAATGAAAAAATTCATACTCTTTGGCAACAATTGAATGTCGGCTCATATTACGTAAAATTATAGATGCAGATATGCGAATATGTTTTGTGATTGGACCTTCTGTAAATGGGGTTGCATTTGTTCTTCGAGTCTAAAATGGTCATACAAAACTGACCAACCAGACTTTTCTGATATTTGATTAAAGACTAAATTTAAAATAAATTTTAATTCTGCATAATAATTTTGTTTACATTAATATTGTCTAATATTATATGGAATAAATAAATAGAATTTTATTTGTTTTCAGTTCGCATGAATATGATTATATACAAATTTGACGTACAATATTTTCTAGCATAAATCATATAAAATCTAGGTGGAGTTGAATTAGATAAGATCTATAATAAAGTCAAAGAAAATTAGAAACTCTGGAAAAGATAAGAAAAGAAATAAAACTCTAAAGTTGAGTTTTACTAAGCAAAACTTAATTTTTATTAGATAATGATAGACTCATGACGATGTGATGATTTAGAAGATTTCATTTAAAAGACTTTTTAAAAGAACTAAAAAATATGAAAAATTAGCAATATCCACACTTTTTCAACTCTATATCAATTAGTTCAGGACTGCCCAAAATACGGCCCGGAACGTGATTTTGTACGACTCGTGTACCTTTTTTATTTTTTTTACACATTACAGCCCATATACAATATATTGATGACATATTAAGGATTTGAAAAAAGATTTACCGATTTTAAAAATATCGGAAAAAAAAACGTTTGACTACCAATATTGTAAATGTAAAATCCGAATTTCAGTGGAATTGTATATTAGCAAACAGATACTTTTTATACTGATAGAAATGAAATGAAGAAAATTAAAATTCTTCAAAGTAATTTCGGAAGTATATATATCTCAAATATATAATTTACTCCGATTAACTTGTATTATTTTTAGTGTGGCTCGTGGAAAAATATATTTTTGTAAATGACCAAAGTTGCACAGCTCTGAATTAAGTCGTTTCAGTCGAACTAGAAAATCAACTAAAGAACAAAAAGAAATAGCTTTAATCAGAAAATTAAATACTTTCAACAGAAAACAAGCGATCAATACATTCTGTTATTTTAACATTTTATGCAATAAAAATGAAATGAAAAATGAGGTCAAGTAATTTTTGTGAAACAAAATTGTACTTGAGAAAAAGTTGAATAATATCTAAAATAATTAAATGGAAATTAAATTGCTAAAAGAGCAAATGTTTATTTGTACTTATAAATCTATCCTTAGAATAAATATACTTAATTTAAATATGTAAATGTTTCATAAATTGATTTATTATGTATCCAACAAATTTCTTTGTACAATTAACATCATTAAAAAATTGAGAAACAACAGATTAATTTGTAAATAATTTATAGAATGCCAAAATTAATATAAGCCAGCTTTGACAATTCTGCAATAAACATGATTATTTGTAATATGCAAATTATCAGATAAAATATCAAATCCAAAACAAATATACGATTAAGAAAAGTTTAAAAACACTACTGATCACAGTAAGTGATACATAAATCTATTTCTAACTTGAAAGTTTAACAGATAAAATTACAAAACTGAAAAAAAGAACTAGCCAAAAATTTCGTTCAAATCTATTGCGAATTTCTGAAAAGTTAAAAAAAAATACTTAATTTCGATTTGTTAAAACATTTAAAGCACACATTTAGAATTATTTTATTAATAAGAATCAAATTTTATACTTCGATTTTCTACAATCAAAATTAAATGCAAAATACATTGATATCTCGCTTTACGGCTTAGACACGTTCTGGGAAATCTGGCTGCATAACTAATCAATTATTTTGATATAAAACTATACGAATTCAATAGGAATTAATACATCTACTTACAAGCAAATGAAACTATAGTGAAACGACAACGCAGTAAAATATTTACATTGTGCTTTTTTGGTCGTAAATCGAAAAGTGCCATAATTAAAGTAGGCCGTTGAAGTGATAAGACTTATAGTGTGATATATGAATGTCTTTAAAGTTAACTGAAAAACTAGCCGTCCTGATATAAATTTCTAAGTAAAGCTTTAACTCTTTCAAAAAAATCTTTAGTTTTATCATAAAATTCAAAATAATATTTAATTTAATAGTAGCCCATTTATTCGTTACTTGCCCCACCATAGAAATACATAAAAATTTATACTTTTCCTTTTACTAGAGGCATTCATCTTTAACCCATTAATTACTAAATAAAGTCAACGAATATTTTTTTGTTTTTTTTCAGGATTACAAATATATTATCACTGTTCGATTTGTGCGATTGGCCAAGTTATGACAAACAACAAAATTTTACTTACTTATTTAGTGTGGTAATTCAGATTTGAAAATTTCAAAATTCTTGTTGTAAACAATTTAATTTGGTAATGAAAGTGTTGAGCACATTTATTAATAAATTAAAATAATTAATAATAATATTAATAATAATAATTAATAATAATAATAATAATAATAATAATAATAATAATAATAATAATAATAATAATAATAATAATAATAATAAAATAATAATAATATAATAATAATATTAACAATATAATAATAATAATAATAATAATAATAATAAATAATAATAATAAAATAATAATAAAAATAATAATAATAATAATAATAATAATAATAATAATAATAATAATAATAATAATAATAATAATATAATAATAATAAAAGAAAAAAATTAATTTAAATAAAACTAATAATCCGGTTCCTCAAATATCAGATAAAAGAAAAATATGATATTAATTATGTTTATGACAACACATTTCAGAGCATGTCAATTGTTAAAAATCTATTTTATTAGAAATAATTTTTTATATTTCATGTATCTATAAAAACTATAAAATTAGAACTTTAATGTCATTTTATAAAAAGAAAGAAGTGAATAATATTTGAGGGGAAACAAGTGATCAAATTAAAAATTGAGCTTCTATGGTTATGCAACTCAAAAACCGAATGTTTAAGCGTTAAATTGTTAAATATCATAAAACATCATTCCCAATATTTATGTTGAAATCAATATTTTCAAGTTTTGTAATCAATCAAAAGCTAAATGTTCCCTTTAAAAATATTAACTTCATTTAACATAATATATCTTTAGTACATTTAAAACCAAGTAACTTACATTTGGTGTTATCGGAGAATTTATACCAATAGGATTTATTGATGGAGATGGTGGAATATTGCAGGATATAGGATTAGATATTCTTTGGGTCATGTTTGATGACTGATTGGATTTTAAAAAAGTGTTCCTGCATTACATGAGATAAAAGAGATAAAGGTGCCCGTGGAACCGATGCTGTTGCACATTGCTGCCATTGACAATTGATTCGAGGAGGTGATAAATTATTTGCAGACTGAGG
>JACMZG010001089.1:0-12449 GCA_018340805.1 Microvelia longipes | reverse complement strand
CAATTTTTAGGATGCTTGCAATTTTTGTATATTTTTTTTGCAATTTTTGTTTAGGATGCTTGCAATTTTTTGTATAGATGCTTGCAATTTTTGTGTATTTTATATAGGATGCTTGCAATTTTTATTTTTAAGCTTGCTAATGCTTTATTTTGTGTATTTTAAGATGCTTGCAATTTTTGTGTATTTTATATAGGATGCTTGCAATTTTTTTGTATTTTATAGGATTTGCAATTTTGTGTATTTTTATAGGATGCTTGCAATTTTTGTGTTTTTTTATAGGATGCTTGCAATTTTTGTGTATATTTTATAAGGATGCTTGCAATTTTTGTGTATTTTATATAGGATTTGCAATTTTTGTATTTTTTGATGTTGCAATTTTTGTAATAAGGATGCTTGCAATTTTGTGTATTTTTTGAAGCTTTTTTGTTTTGTGGTATTTTATATTTTTGCATTTTTGTATTTTTTATAGGGATGCTTGCAATTTTTGTGTTTTATTTAGGATGCTTGAATTTGGTGTATTTTATTATAGGATGCTTGCAATTTTTGTGTATTTTTAGAATGCTTTCAGGATGCTTTGCAATTTTGTTGTATTTTATATAGGAATGCTTGCAATTTTTGTGTATTTTATAAGGATGCTTGCATTTTTGTGTATTTTTTTAGATGCTTTGCAAATTTTGTGTTTTTAATAAGGATGCTTGCAATTTTGTGTTGTGCTATTTTATAGTAGGATGCTTGCAATTTTTTATGTATTTTATTTTATATGGCATTTTATATGTTTAAGCGGCAATTTGTGTGTATTTTATTTAGGGATGCTTGCAGTTTTGTGTATTTTATTTAGGATGTTGCAATTTTTGTGTATTTTATAGGATGCATTTGCATGTTTTGTGGATTTATATAGAATGCTTTCTTTTTGTGTATTTATATAAGATGTTTGCATTTTTGTATTTTATATAGGATGTTGCAATTTTGTGATCTTTGTAATAAGGCATGCTTGCATTATTTGTGTTGTATATTTATTTAGAGAGTGCTTGCACTTTTTGTGGTTTTTATACTTAGGATGTTGCAATTTTGGACGTTGTTTGTTTATATAGGGCTGCTTGGCAATTTTGATGTCCATTATTTTATTTAATGATGCTCTGCAGTTGGTGATAGTTATTTACGTATAGGTGCTTGCAATTTTATGTGTATTGTTTTAGGATGCTATGCAATTTTTGTGTATTTTTGGATGTTGCATTTTTGTGTATTTTATAGGATGTTGCAATTTTTTGGATATTTTATATAATGGCTTTCAGTTTTGTGCTATTTTATATAGGCATGGCTTGCAATTTTGTGAATTTTATAGGATGCTTGAATTTTTGTGTATTTTATATAGGATAGTTTTGCAATTTCTTGTTTTATAGGATGCTTTTTGTATTTTTGATGGCTTGCAAAATTTTTTTATTGAGAGATGCTTGCAATTTTTGTGTATTTATATAGGATGTTGCAATTTTGTTATGTTTATTGCTTGCAATTTTTGTGTAATTTTATAGGATGCTTGCAATTTTATGTATTTTATGAGGAGCTTGCAATTGTTGAAATTTTTTATGGATGCTTGCAATTTTTTTGTATTTTTATATAGAGATGCTTTGCATTTTTGTGTATTTATGTAAGGATGGTTGCATTTTTTTATTTTTAAGGATCTTGCAATTTTTGTGTATATTTATTAGGATGTTGCAATTTGTGTATTTTATTTTTGCTTGCATGTTTGGTGTTTATATAGCGATGCTTGCAATTTTTGTGTATTTTATATAGGATGCTTGAATTTTATGTATTTTATTTATTGTCGATGTTTGCAATAGTTGGTATTTTTATAGGATGCTTGCATTTTATGTGTTATTTATTTAAGAGATTTGCAATTTTGTTATTTTTTTAGGATGCTTGCAAATTTTCTTGTGTTTTTTATATAGGATTGCTTGCAATTTGTTGTATTTTATTTCGATGCTTGCATGTTGTATTTTTTTATAGGATGTTTGCAATTTTTATGTGATTTTATATAGAATGCTTTCATTTTTATGTGTATTTTAATATAGGATGCTTGCACTTTTGTGATTTTTATATGGAATGCTTACAATTTTTGTGTATTTATATAGGATGTTTTGCATCTATGTTTTATATTAGGATGCTTTAACATTTGTGTTATTTTTATATAGTGGTGTTGCAATTTTTTGTATTTATGTAGGGATGCTTGCTTTTTGTGTTTTTTATGGATGCTTGCATTTTTGTGTATTTTATATAGTATGCTTGATTTTTGTTGTATTTATATAGGTGCTTGCAAATTTTTATGTATTTTATGTATGTGCTATGCATGTTGTATATTTTTATAGGATGTTGCAATTTTTGTGATTGTTTATAAGATGCTTTCATTTTTTTGTGTATTCCACCAGCCAACCGAAAAGACGCAAATTATGAGAACACGCCAACGGCAACAACCACGAAAACGCACCAAAGAGGACAGGATGTTTATTAGGATGTTTGCATTTTTTGTATTTTATATAGCATGCTTGCATTTTTGTGTATTTTTATATTGAGGAGCTGACAATTGTTTTGTGGTATGTTTATTTAGGCATGCTTTGCAAGTTTTTGTTGTCTTTTATTATTAGGATGTTGCAATTTTGGTGGTTTTATATAGGATGCTGTGCAATTTTAGTATTTTTTATGATGCTTGCAATAGTTGTATTTTTTTATAGGATGCTTGCAATTTTTTGTGGTTTTTATTAATAGGATTGCAATTTTTGTGTATTTTATATAGGATGCTTTGCAATTTTTGTGTAATTTTAATATTGGATGCTTGCAATTTTTGTGTTATTTTATTAGGATGTTGATAGTTGTATATTTTATTAGGATGCTTTGCAATTTGTTTTTATGTGCCAATTTTTGTAATTTACTATAGAATGTCTTTTTATTTGTTGTATTTTATATGGATGCTTGCAATTTTTGTGAATTTTTATTAGGAATGCTTGCAATTTTTGTGTATTTTTAAATATATGGATGTTGCATTTGTTTGTATTTTTATAGGATGCTTTTTTTTATTTGTCGTTTTTTAGTATAGGATGCTTGCTTTTTTGTATTTTATATAGGATGCTTGCAATTTATATGTATATTATTATAGGATGCTTGCAATTTTGTGATTTTATATAGGATGCTTGCAATTTTTGTGTTTTTTAATAGGATGCTTGCATTTATTATGAATTTTATGTATTGCTTGCAATTGTATGGTATATTTTTCATAGAGTGCTGTGCAATTTTTGTTGTATTTTATAATTGTAGAAGTGCTTTTCATTTTCTGGTGTAATTTTATATAGGATGTTTGCAATTTTTTGTATTGTTATATAGGATGCTTGCAATTGTTGTGGTATGTTATAATAGGATGCTTGCCAATTTTTGTTGAATTTTTATTTAGGATGCTTGCAATTTTTGTGCTATTTTATATAGGATGCTTGCAATTTTTGTGTATTTTATATTAGGATGCTTGCAAATTTTATTGTATTTTTTAATTATGATTGCTTGCAATTGTTGTATATTTTTATAGGATGCTTGCAATTTTTGTGTATTTTATTAGAATGCTTTCATTTTTTGTGGATGTTTGCAATTTTTGTATATTTTTATAGATGCTTGCAAATTTTTTTGTATTTGTATATAGGATGCTTGCAATTTTGTGTATTTATAATGGATGCTTGCATTTTTTGTTGTATTTTTATAAGGTTGCTTGCAATTTTTTATTATTTTTATGTATGATCTTGCAATTTTTGTATATTTTTTATAGATGCTTTGCAATTTTTGTGCTTTATTATAGGTGCTTCCAATTTTTGTATTTTATATAGATGCTTGATTTTTGGTATTTTATATATGTGGTAATTATGTATGATGCTTGCAATTGTTGTATTTTTTAAGATATGCCTTTCAGTTTTGTGAGTTTTTATTATAGAATCTTGCTTTCAATTTTTGTGTTTTATATAGGATGCTTTGCAATTTTTGTGATATTTTAATTTAGGAGCTTGCAATATTTTGTGTATAACTTTATATAGGTGCTTGCAATTTTTGTTGTATTTTATTTGGGATGCTTGCTCAATTGTTTGTGTTTTTATATAGGGATGATTGCGAATTTTTTATGTATTTTATGTATGATGTTTGGCAAGGTTGTATATTTGTATATAGAATGCTTTCAATTTTTGTGTATTTTATATAGAATGCTTCTCTCTTTGTGTATTTTATATAAGGATGTGCTTGCATTTTTGTCGAATTTTAGCTATAGGATTGCTTGAATTTTTATGTATTTTATGTTGAGTGCAATTGGTTGTATATTTTTTTATTGGATGTTGCAATTTTGTGTATTTTATATAGATGTTTTTCATGTTTTTGGCTGTTTTTATTAGGATTGTTTTGCAATTTTTTGTAATTTTATAGGATGTTGCACAATTCTTTGTGTTGTTTATATATAGGATGTTGCATTTGTTGTTTGTTTTATATAGGGCATGTTGCAGTTTTTATGTATTTTTGTAATGATGCTTTGATTGTTGCTATATTTTTATACGGAGTGCTTTGCAATTTTTTGTGTATTTTATATAGAATGCTTCAGTTTTTGTGTTTTTATTATGGATGTGTTGACATTTTTATGTCTCTTTATGTATGCATGCTTGCCAATTGTTATGATATATTTTTTTATAGGATGCTTGCATTTTGTGTATTTAAGATAGAATGCTTTCAGTAATATGTGTATTTGTCTATAGATTTTGCGAATTTTTTGTATTTTATATAGGTGCTTGCCAATTTTTGGATATTTTATTTATAGGTTCTTGCAATTTTTTATTTATTTAGGTTGCTTGCAAGTTTTTGTGTATTTTATATAGATGTTGCAATTGTTATGTAGTTTTTGTATGATGCTCTGAATTGTTGTATATTTGTTTGTAGGATGTTGCTTTTTGTGTTATTTTTAAAGAATGCTTTCATTTTTTGTGTATTTTATATAGTGCTTTTCATGTTTTTGTGTATTTTATATTAGGATGTTTGCAATTTTTTGTAGGTTTTGTATTGGGAATTACTTGCTTTTGGTGTTTTTAACTTAGAGGGATGCTATGAATTTATGTATTTTATCTGTTTATGATGCTTGATTTTTGTATATTTTTGTATGGATGCTTGCAATTTTTGTGCATATATAGGGTATGATTGCAATTTTTATTGGTATTTATATAGGTGTTGCATTTTTATGTATTTTTATGAGGATGTGCATTCTTTTGTCTTTTGATGATGGCTTTGCAAATGTGTTGTATATTTTTTCTTAAATGCTTTTCAGTTTTTGTGTATTTATATAGATGCTTTCAGGTTATTTGTGTATTTTATATATGATGTTTTTCACATTTTTGTTTGTATTTTATTTAGGATGTTTGCACTTTTTGTGTATTTTATATAGGATGGCTATAGATTGATGTATTTTATGTATGATTTTGCAAATTGTTGTGAATTTTATATAGGATGCTTTCAATATTTGTGTATGTTATATAGAATGTTTCAGATTTGTTTGGTGTATCGTAGTATAGTGAAGTGTTTTCTTTTATGATTGTATTTTATAGTGGATGCTTGCATTATTATGATTTTATGTACGAATGCTTGCATTGTTGTATCATTTTTTTTAGGATGCATATTGCATTTTTCTGTAGTTTTATATTAGGTTGCTGCATTTTTGTATATTTTTTATATAGGATGCTTGCATTGTGAATTTAGATAGGGATGCTTTGCCATTTTTGTGTAATTTTATAAAGGAATGCTTGCAATTTCTTGTATTTTATATAGGATGCTTGCAATGTTTTGTTGTTTTATATTGGAATGCTCTTGCAATTTTTGTGGTATTTTATATAGGATGCTGCAATTTTTTATGTTTCTTGATGCTTTTTGTATTTTTATAGGTGTTGCAATTTTTGTGTATTTTATATAGATATTTTTGTGTATTTTATATAGGATTGTTGCAATTTTTTGTATTTTTATATAGGATGCTTGCCATTTTTTTGTGATTTTTATTAGGATGCTTGCAATTTTTGTGTATTTTATTATAGGATGCTTGCAATTTTGTGTATTTATGTAATGATGCTTGCAATTTTGTTATTTTTTATAGGATGCTTGCAATTTTTGTATTTTATATAGAGTGCTTGCAATTTTTATGTATTTTATTTGATGTTGCAATTTTGTAGTCTTATACCTCAGGATGCTTGCAATTTTTGTGTATTTATGTAGGATGCTTGCAAATTTTGTTATATTTTATATGATTGCTTTGCATTTTTTTGTATTTTGTTGTTTTATTTTATAGGATGCTTGCAATTTTTGTATTTTTATAGGATGCTTGCAATTTTTGTGTATTTTTATAGGGTGCTTGCAATTTTTGTGTATTTATATGGATGTTGCATTTTTGTCGTATTTTATTATAGGATGCTTGCAAGTTTTTATGTGTATTTTATGTATGTGTTTGCAATGGTATTATATTCTTTATAGGGATGATGCATTTTTGTGCTATTTATATAGAATGCTTTTGCACAATTTCTCTGGTATTTTAAGGAATGCTTGCATTTTTTGTGTATTTTGATATAGGATGCTTGCATTTTTGTGAATTTTGTTGATAGGAATGCTTGCAATTTGTTGTGTATTTTATACTAGGATGCACATGCATTTTTATGTTTCTTAGATAGGTGGCTTGCAGTTTTTATGTTTTTATGGTTTGTGCAATTTGTGTATATGTTTGTATGGAATCGCTTCAATTTGTTGTGTGTATTTTTATGGGATGTTTTCAATTTTTTGTATTTTTATGGTAATGTTGGCATTTTTGGTGTATTTTTATAGGATGCTTGCAACTTTGTTTTGTATTTATAAGGTTCTTATTTTTGTGTATTTATATAGGTGCTTGCTAATTGTTGTATAATTTTGTAATAGGATGCTGCACTTTTGTGTATTTTTATTGATTCCTTTCTTTTTTGTTTGGTTGTTTGTATTTTAATATAGGATGTTTGCAATTTTTGTATCGTATATATGATGTTGCAATTTTTTGTCGTTTTTATATTAGGCATGCTTGCAGATTTTATGGCATTTATATAAATGCTTGCAATGTTTTTTGTATTTTATATAGGATGTTGAATTTTTATGTATTTTAGTATAGGATGCTGCTTTTTATGTATTTAATGTATGGATGCTGCAATTGTGTATATTATTTATATAGAATGCTTTCAGTTTTTGTGTGTTTAGAGGATGTTTTCAATTTTTTGTATGTTTATGGATGCTGGCAATTTTTGTCTTCTTGATATAGATCTGCAATTTTGGTGTATTTTATATAGGATGCTTTGAATTTTTGTGATATTTTATATAGGCAGCTTGCAATGTTTTGTGTTTTTATTAGGTGCTTGCAATTTTTGTGTTTAATGCTGCTTGCAATGTTTGTATTTTAATGATCGATGTTGTCATTTTGTGTGTATTTTTATAGGATTGTTGACATTTTATGATGTATTTTTAATAAGATGCTTTGCAATTTTTTGTGTATTTGTTATTAGGTTGCTTTGCAAGTTTTTGTGGTATTTTAATAAGTGCTTGCAATTTTGTTGTATTTTACTATAGGTGTTGCATTTTTGTTATTTTATATAGGCTGCTTGCACATTTTTATGTATTTTATGATGATTGCTGTAGCTTGTGTTTTTTTTTAGGCAATGCTTTGCAATTTTTGTGGGTATTTTAATTAGAATGGTTTTCATTTGTTTTTGTGTTTTTATATAGGATTTTGCAATTTTTGTATTTTATAACTAGGATGCTTTCAGATTTTTGCATGTATTTTAGATAGTTGCTCCCCTGAATTTTTGTGTATATTTTATAGGATGCTGTTCAATTTTGGTGTATTTTATATAGGATGCTTGAATTTTTTGTGATTTAGATTAGGTGTTGCAATTTTTATGTATTTTATGTATGATGCTTGCAATTGTTGTATATTTTTTACTAGGATGCTTGAATTTTTGTTGTTTTTATATAGGATGCTTGCATTTCTTGTGGTTTTTATTGGATCTGCAATTTTTATGTATTTTATTTATGATGGCTTTCAATAGTTGTATATTTTTTTATAGGGTATGGCTTGCAATTTTTGTGTCTTTTATATAGGAATGCTCATTTTGTTGTGATTTCTATATAGGGATGTTTGCCATTTTTTGTTTTTATTATGGATGCTTTGCAATTTTTTTGTATATCTTTAATATAGGTGGTTGCATTGTTTGTGTTTTTATATTCGGCCGCGTCTGCAATTTTTGTGGTATTTATTATTAGGATGCTTGCATTTTATGTTATTTTTATGGTTGATGCTTGCATTTGTATATTTGTTATAGGATGCTTGCATTTTTGTGCTTTATATAGTGCTTGCAATTTTTTATGTATTTTTATAGGATGTTGCACTTTTTATGTATTTTTAATATAGGATGTTGCAATTTTTGTACTTTAGTATTGATGCTGAATGTTGTATATTTTATATGAAGGTTTTCAGTTTTGTGTATTTATTTATGATGTTTTCATTTTTGTATTTTTTATAGGACATGCTTGCAGTTTTGTGTTTATATAGGCATGCTGTGCAATTTTGTGTGTATTTTATATAAGGGTTGATTTGTGTATTTTATATGGATTGCTTTGCAATTTTTGTGTATTATCTAGGATGCTTGGCAATTTTTTTATGTATTTTAGTATGTGTGCATTGTTTATATTCTATAGGCATTGCATGCAATTTTTGTGTTTTTTATAGTGGATGCTTGCAATTTACTGTGTCATTTATTAAAGGATGTTGCATTTTGTGTATTTTGATTTAGGTGCTTGCAATTTTTGTGATTTTATAATAGGATGCTTGCAATTTTTGTGAGTATTTTATTATAGGATGCTTGCTTTTTTGGTATTTTATATAGGATGGCTTGCAATTTTTATGTATTTATATGTATGATGCTTGCAATTGTTGTATCGATTTTTTATAGGATGCTTTTTTTGTGTTATTTTATATAGATGGTTTTCAATTTTTTGTATTTTTATAGGATGCTTGCAATTTTTTGTGTATTTTATATGGATGCTTGCAATTTTTGTGTATTTTATATAGAATGCTTTCATATTTTGTGTATTTTATATAGGTATGCTTGCAATTGTTGTATATTTTATTATAGGATGCTTGCAATTTTTGTAGTATTTTATATAGTGCTTTCATTTTTTGTGTATTTTATATAGGATGTTTGCAATTTTTTGTATTTTATATATATGCTTGCAATTTTTGTGTATTTTATATAGGATGCTTGCAATTTTTGTGTTTTATATAGGATGCTTGCATTTTTATGTTTTATTATTGCTTTGCAATTTTTATGTATTTTATAGGATGCTTGCAATTTTTTGTATTTTATTATGATGCTGCAATTTTGTATTATTTTATAGATGCTTGCAATTTTTGTGTATTTTATATATTGTATTTTTGTATTTTTTATAGGATGCTTTGCAATTTTGTGTATTTTATATAGGATGCTTGCAAATTTTGTGTATTTTATATAGGATGCTTGCAATTTTTTTGTATTTTATGTAGATGCTTGCAATTTTGTGTATTTTTATTATGGATGCTTTGCAATTTTTGTGTATTTTATATAGGATGCTTGCAATTTTTGTATTTATATGATGCTTGCAATTGTTGTATATTTTTATAGGATGCTTGCATTTTTGTGTATTTTATATAGAATGCTTGCAATTTTTGTATTTTTTATAGGATGCTTGCAATTTTGTGAATTTTTATATAGGATGTGCTTGCAATTTTTTATGTATTTTTATTATGATGCTTGCAATTTTTGTTTTTATATAGGATGCTTGCAATTTTTGTGTATTTTATATAGAATGCTTGCTTTGTGTATTTTATATAGGATGCTTGCAATTTTTATGTATTTTATGTATGATGCTTGCAATTTTGTATTTTTTTTAAGGATGCTTGCAATTTTGTGTATTTTATATAGAATGCTTTAATTTTTGTGTTTTATATTTTGAATTTTTGTTATTTTATATAGATGCTTGCAATTTTGTGTATTTTATATAGGATGCTTGCAATTTTGTGTATTTTATATAGGATGCTTGCAATTTTTGTGTATTTTATGGATGCTTGCAATTTTGTGTATTTTATATAGATGCTTTCATTTTTTGTGTATTTTATATAGATTTTGCAATTTATATATTTGCAATTTTGTGTATTTATAGGATGCTTGCAATTTTTGTGTATTTTATATAGGTTGCAATTTTTTGTGTATTTTATATAGGATGCTTGCAATTTTTGTGTATTTATATAGGATGCTTGCAATTTTATGTTTTATGTATGATGCTTGCAATTTTGTAATTTTTATAGGATGCTTGCAATTTTTGTGTATTTTATATAGAATGCTTTCAATTTTTTGTGTATTTTATATAGGATGTTGCAATTTTTGTATTTTATATAGGATGCTTGCTTTTTTGTGTATTTTATTATAGGATGCTTGCAATTTTTATGTATTTTATGTATGATGCTTGCAATTTGTTTATTTTTTATAGGATGCTTGCAATTTTTGTGTTATATAGAATGCTTTCATTTTTGTGTTTATATAGGATGCTTGCAATTTTTTGTATTTTATATAGGATGCTTGCAATTTTTATGTATTTTATTTATATGCTTGCAATTTTGTTATTTTTTATTAGGATGCTTGCAATTTTTGTGTATTTTATGCTTGCAATTTTTGTGTATTTATATAGGATGCTTGCAATTTTATGTATTTTTATGATGCTTGCAATTTTGTATATTTTTTATAGGATGCTTGCAATTTTTGTGTATTTTATTGCTTTATTTTATATTTGTTTGGATGCTTGCAATTTTTGTGTATTTTATATAGGATGCTTGCAATTTTTGTGTATTTTATATAGGATGCTTGCAATTTTTGTGTATTATATAGGATGCTTGCAATTTTTATGTTTTATGTGCTTGCAATTTGGGATGCTTGCAATTTTTGTGTATTTTTATAGATGCTTGCTTGCAATTTTTTGTATTTTATATAGGATGCTTGCAATTTTGTGTAGGATGCTTGCAATTTTTATGTATTTTATGGATGCTTGCAATTTTGTATATTTTTATAGGATGCTTGCAATTTTTGTGTATTTTTTATATGTTTTTGTGCTTGCAATTTTTGTATTTTATATTGTGCAATTTTTGGATGCTTGCAATTTTTGTGTATTTTTATAGGATGCTTGCAATTTTTGTGTATTTTATATAGGATGCTTGCAATTTTGTGTATTTTATATAGGATTTTATACAATTTTTGTGTTTTTATATAGATGCTTGCAATTTTGTGTATTTTATATAGGATGCTTGCAATTTTATGTTTTATGTATGATGCTTGCAATTTTTGTATTTTTTATAGGACAATTTTGTGTATTTATATAGATGCTTTCATTTTTGTGTATTTTATATAGGATGCTTCAATTTTGTATTTTATATAGGATGCTTGCAATTTTTGTGTATTTATATAGGATGCTTGCATTTTTGTTTTATAGGATGCAATTTTTTGTATTTTATATAGATGCTTGCAATTTTTGTGTATTTTATATAGGATGCTTGCAATTTTATGTATTTTATGTATGATGCTTGCAATTGTTGTATATTTTTATAGGATGCTTGCAATTTTTGTGTTTTTATTATGCTTAATTTTAATTTTGCAATTTTTGTATTTATATAGGATGCTTGCAATTTTTGTATATTTATAAGGATGCTTGCATTTTTGTGTATTTTATTATAGGATGCTTGTTGTGTTTTTTATATAGGATGCTTGCATTTTTGTGTATTTATATAGGATGCTTGCAATTTTTGTATTTTATATAGGATGCTTGCAATTTTTGTTTTTATATAGGATGCTTGCAATTTTTGTGTATTTTATATAGGTGCTTGCAATTTTTATGTATTTTTATGGATGCTTGCAATTTGTATGTTTTTTATAGGATGCTTTGCAATTTTTGTGTATTTTATATAGATGCTTGCATTTTGTGTATTTTATAGATTTGCAATTTTTTGTATTTATATAGGATGCTTGCAATTTTTATAGATGTTGCAATTTTTATGTATTTTATGTATGATGCTTGCAATTTTGTTATATTTTTTAAGGATGCTTGCAATTTTTGTGTATTTATATAGATGCTTTTTTTTTGTGTATTTTATATAGGATGCTTGCAATTTTTTGTATTTTTATAGGATGCTTGCAATTTTTTGTATTTTTTTTTTTTTGTATTTTATATGTGCAATTTTGTTATTTATATAGGATGCTTGCAATTTTTGTATTTATATAGGATGCTTGCAATTTTTATGTATTTATGTATGATGCTTGCAATTGTTGTATATTTTTTATAGGATGCTTGCAATTTTTGGTTATTTA
>JACMZG010001087.1:0-12476 GCA_018340805.1 Microvelia longipes | reverse complement strand
GGACATGGCACGATGTTGTTATATATTATCTTTCTTTCAAACTTTTGTATTATTTATTTCTATATATTGGATAATTTCCGACGAGAATCATCACATTTTCTAAAGTTTAGATGTGTCTGAATCTTTATCCAAATTTGTTCTCTACTCAACGTATTTTTAATTCTTTGAATATAATCTTCTTCAGTAGGTTTTATAAATTTTTCTTGGACAGCTTCACTGAGCATTATCAAGTCAAAATAATTGGAGATATCTTTCTACTCTGATTGAACTTCTAAGATTGCATCGTAGTAATATTCATGAGTTATTTCGTTTGCTCCGTTTCTTAATGCAATAATTCCAGCAACAGGGTACATAACATTTTGTGTTGGACCATTATAATTGGATATTTTCCTAATATTTTGTTTGGAAGGAATTGTGGATGGTTCCTTTTTCCTTTAATTTTTCTTAATATTTATTATTTTGCACTTAGTCAAAAGTTATGCAAAATAGTTGATAGTTTGAGAATTGCTTTCTTCTCTGATTGAACTTCTAAGATTGCATCGTAGTCATGTTTTTAATTTTTTCAGTCATGCCGTCATTCTTTCTTCTAACACAAACAAAGGGCGAATTCAAAGAGATGCACGAGTTTTTATAATAATTTTCTCTTAAATTTGTATTATTATTTCTATTTTAGAAGTATAAGTTTTCGACAGAATCATCACATTTTCTAAAATTTAGCAATGTTCTTAAATCGTTGGCCAAATTGTTCTCTACTCAAACGTATTTTTAATTCTTTGAATATAATCTTCTTAAGGAGTTTTATTAAATTTTTCTGGACAGCTTCACTGAGCATTATCAAGTCAAATAATTGAGAATTGCTTTCTTCTCTGATTGAACTTCTAAGATTGCATCGTAGTAATATCATGAGTTATTTCGTTTGCTCCGTTTCTTAATGCAATAATTCCAGCAACATGGTACATATACATCTTGTGTTGGACCATATTATTGGATATTTTCCTAATATTTTGTTTGGAAGGAATTGTGGATGGTTCCTTCTTCCTTTTAATTTTCTTAATATTTATTATTATGCACTAGTCAAAAGTTATGCAAAATAGTTGATAGTGAGAATGATTGAACTTCTAAGATTGCATCGTAGTAAATTCATGAGTTATTTCGTTTGCTCCGTTTCTTAATTCCAGCAACAGTACATATACATCTTGGACCATATTTATTTGGATATTTTCCTAATATTTTGTTTGGAGGAATTGTGGATGGTTCCTTCTTCCTTTTAATTTTCTTAATATTTATTATTATCACTTAGTCAAAAGTTATGCAAAATAGTTGATAGTTGAGAATCTGATTGAACTTCTAAGATTGCATCGTAGTCATGTTTTTAATTTTCAGTCATGCCGTCATTCTTTCTTCCTAACACAAAACAAAGGGCGAATTTCAAAGAGATGCACGAGTTTTTATAATATTATTTTCTCTTAAATTTTGTATTATTATTTCTATTTTAGAAGTATAAGTTTCGACAGAATCATCACATTTTCTAAAATTTAGCAATGTGTCTTAATCGTTGGCCAAATTGTTCTCTACTCAAACGTATTTTTAATTCTTTGAATATAATCTTCTTAAGGAGTTTTATTAAATTTTTCTTGGACAGCTTCACTGAGCATTATCAAGTCAAATAATTGAGAATTGCTTTCTTCTCTGATTGAACTTCTAAGATTGCATCGTAGTAATATTCATGAGTTATTTCGTTTGCTCCGTTTCTTAATGCAATAATTCTAGCAACATGTTACATATATCTCTTGTGTTGGACCATATTATTGGATATTTTCCTAATATTTTGTTTGGAAGGAATTGTGGATGGTTTCCTTCTTCCTTTTAATTTTCTTAATATTTATTATACACTTAGTCAAAAGTTATGCAAAATAGTTGATAGTTGAGAATTGCTTTCTTCTCTGATTGAACTTCTAAGATTGCATCGTAGTCATGTTTTTAATTTTTCAGTCATGCCGTCATTCTTTCTTCCTAACACAAACAAGGGCGAATTTCAAAGAGATGCACGAGTTTTTATAATATTATTTTCTCTTAAATTTTGTATTATTATTTCTATTTTAGAAGTATAAGTTTCGACAGAATCATCACATTTCTAAAATTTAGCAATGTGTCTTAATCTTTGGCCAAATTGTTCTCTACTCAAACGTATTTTTAATTCTTTGAATATAATCTTCTTCAGGAGTTTTATTAAATTTTTTTGGACAGCTTCACTGAGCATTATCAAGTCAAATAATTGAGAATTGCTTTCTTCTCTGATTGAACTTCTAAGATTGCATCGTAGTAATATTCATGAGTTATTTCGTTTGCTCCGTTTCTTAATGCAATAATTCAGCAACAGGGTACATAACATCTTGTGTTGGACCATATTATTTGGATATTTTCCTAATATTTTGTTTGGAAGGAATTGTGGATGGTTCCTTTTTCCTTTAATTTTTCTTAATATTTATTATTATGCACTTAGTCAAAAGTTATGCAAAATAGTTGATAGTTGAGAATTGCTTTCTTCTCTGATTGAACTTCTAAGATTGCATCGTAGTCATGTTTTTAATTTTTCAGTCATGCCGTCATTCTTTCTTCCTAACACAAACAAAGGGCGAATTTCAAAAGATGCACGAGTTTTTATAATATTATTTTCTCTTAAATTTGTATTATTATTTCTATTTTAGAAGTATAAGTTTCGACAGAATCATCACATTTTCTAAAATTTAGCAATGTGTCTAAATCGTTGGCCAAATTGTTTCTCTACTCAAACGTATTTTTAATTCTTTGAATATAATCTTCTTAAGGAGTTTTATTAAATTTTTCTTGGACAGCTTCACTGAGCATTATCAAGTCAAATAATTGAGAATTGCTTTCTTCTCTGATTGAACTTCTAAGATTGCATCGTATAATATTCATGAGTTATTTCGTTTGCTCCGTTTCTTAATGCAATAATTCTAGCAACAGGTACAAATACTCTTGTGTTGGACCATATTATTGGATATTTTCCTAATATTTTGTTTGGAAGGAATTGTGGATGGTTCCTTCTTCCTTTTAATTTTTCTTAATATTTATTATTATACAGTTAGTCAAAAGTTATGCAAAATAGTTGATAGTTGAGAATTGCTTTCTTCTCTGATTGAACTTCTAAGATTGCATCGTAGTCATGTTTTTAATTTTCAGTCATGCCGTCATTCTTCCTAACACAAACAAAGGGCGAATTTCAAAGAGATGCACGAGTTTTATAATATATTTTCTCTTAAATTTTGTATTATTATTCTATTTTAGAAGTATAAGTTTCGACAGAATCATCACATTTCTAAAATTTAGAATGTGTCTAATCGTTGGCCAAATTGTTCTCTACTCAAACGTATTTTTAATTCTTTGAATATAATCTTCTTAAGGAGTTTTATTAAATTTTTCTTGGACAGCTTCACTGAGCATTATCAAGTCAAATAATTGAGAATTGCTTTTCTCTCTGATTGAACTTCTAAGATTGCATCGTAGTAATATTCATGAGTTATTTCGTTTGCTCCGTTTCTTAATGCAATAATTCCAGCAACAGGGTACATATACATCTTGTGTTGGACCATATTATTTGGATATTTTCCTAATATTTTGTTTGGAAGGAATTGTGGATGGTTCCTTTTCCCTTAATATTTATTATTATTTTCAAAAGTTATGCAAAATAGTTGATAGTTGAGAATTGCTTTCTTCTCTGATTGAACTTCTTGCATCGTAGTAATATTCATGAGTTATTTCGTTTGCTCCGTTTCTTAATGCAATAATTCTAGCAACATTTACATATATCTCTTGTGTTGGACCATATTATTGGGATATTTCCTAATATTTTGTTTGGAAGGAATTGTGGCTTCTTAATATTTATTATTAGACAGTAAGTCAAAAGTTATGCAAAATAGTTGATAGTTGAGAATTGCTTTCTTCTCTGATTGAACTTCTAAGATTGCATCGTAGTCATGTTTTTAATTTTTTCAGTCATGCCGTCATTCTTTCTTCCTAACACAAACAAAGGGCGAATTTCAAAGAGATGCACGAGTTTTTATAATATTATTTTCTCTTAAATTTTGTATTATTATTTCTATTTTAGAAGTATAAGTTTCGACAGAATCATCACATTTTCTAAAATTTAGAATGTGTCTAAATCGTTGGCCAAATTGTTCTCTACTCAAACGTATTTTTAATTCTTTGAATATAATCTTCTTAAGGAGTTTATTAAATTTTTCTTGGACAGCTTCACTGAGCATTATCAAGTCAAATAATTGAGAATTCTTTCTCTCTGATTGAACTTCTAAGATTGCATCGTAGTAATATTCATGAGTTATTTCGTTTGCTCCGTTTCTTAATGCAATAATTTAGCAACATGGTACATATACTTTTGTTGGACCATATTATTGGGATATTTTCCTAATATTTTGTTTGGAAGGAATTGTGGATGGTTCCTTCTTCCTTTTAATTTTTCTTAATATTTATTATTTGACAGTAAGTCAAAAGTTATGCAAAATAGTTGATAGTTGAGAATTGCTTTCTTCTCTGATTGAACTTCTAAGATTGCATCGTAGTCATTTTTAATTTTTCAGTCATGCCGTCATTCTTTCTAACACAAACAAAGGCGAATTTCAAAGAGATGCACGAGTTTTAAATATTATTTTCTCTTAAATTTTGTATTATTATTTCTATTTTAGAAGTATAAGTTTCGACAGAATCATCACATTTTCTAAAATTTAGCAATGTGTCTTAATCGTTGGCCAAATTGTTCTCTACTCAAACGTATTTTTAATTCTTTGAATATAATCTTCTTAAGGAGTTTTATTAAATTTTTCTTGGACAGCTTCACTGAGCATTATCAAGTCAAATAATTGAGAATTGCTTTCTTCTCTGATTGAACTTCTAAGATTGCATCGTAGTAATATTCATGAGTTATTTCGTTTGCTCCGTTTCTTAATGCAATAATTCTAGCAACATGTTACATATACTCTTGTGTTGGACCATATTTTTTGGGATATTTCCTAATTTTTTGTTTGGAAGGAATTGTGGATAATTCCTTTTTCCTTTTAATTTTCTTAATATTTATTATTAGACAGTAAGTCAAAAGTTATGCAAAATAGTTGATAGTTGAGAATTGCTTTCTTCTCTGATTGAACTTCTAAGATTGCATCGTAGTCATGTTTTTAATTTTTCAGTCATGCCGTCATTCTTTCTTCCTAACACAAACAAAGGGCGAATTTCAAAGAGATGCACGAGTTTTTAAATATTATTTTCTCTTAAATTTTGTATTATTATTTCTATTTTAGAAGTATAAGTTTCGACAGAATCATCACATTTTCTAAAATTTAGCAATGTGTCTTAATCGTTGGCCAAATTGTCTCTCTCAAACGTATTTTTAATTCTTTGAATATAATCTTCTTAAGGAGTTTTATTAAATTTTTCTTGGACAGCTTCACTGAGCATTATCAAGTCAAATAATTGAGAATTGCTTTCTTCTCTGATTGAACTTCTAAGATTGCATCGTAGTAATATTCATGAGTTATTTCGTTTGCTCCGTTTCTTAATGCAATAATTCCAGCAACAGGTACATATACTCTTGTGTTGGACCATATTATTGGATATTTTCCTAATATTGTGTTTGGAAGGAATTGTGGATGGTTCTTCTTCCTTTTAATTTTTCTTAATATTTATTATTATGCAGTAGTCAAAAGTTATGCAAAAATAGTTGATAGTTGAGATTGCTTTCTTCTCTGATTGAACTTCTAAGATTGCATCGTAGTAATATTCATGAGTTATTTCGTTTGCTCCGTTTCTTAATGCAATAATTCTAGCAACATGTTACATATATCTCTTGTGTTGGACCATATTTTTGGGATATTTTCCTAATTTTTGTTTGGAAGGAAATTGTGGATAATTCCTTTTTCCTTTTAATTTTCTTAATATTTATTATTAGACAGTAAGTCAAAAGTTATGCAAAATAGTTGATAGTTGAGAATTGCTTTCTTCTTCTGATTGAACTTCTAAGATTGCATCGTAGTCATGTTTTTAATTTTTCAGTCATGCCGTCATTCTTTCTTCCTAACACAAACAAAGGGCGAATTTCAAAGAGATGCACGAGTTTTTATAATATTATTTTCTCTTAAATTTTGTATTATTATTTCTATTTTAGAAGTATAAGTTTCGACAGAATCATCACATTTTCTAAAATTTAGCAATGTGTCTTAAATCTTTGGCCAAATTGTTCTCTACTCAAACGTATTTTTAATTCTTTGAATATAATCTTCTTCAGGAGTTTTATTAAATTTTTCTTGGACAGCTTCACTGAGCATTATCAAGTCAAATAATTGAGAATGCTTTTCTCTCTGATTGAACTTCTAAGATTGCATCGTAGTAATATTCATGAGTTATTTCGTTTGCTCCGTTTCTTAATGCAATAATTCCAGCAACAGGGTACATATACATCTTGTGTTGGACCATATTATTTGGATATTTTCCTAATATTTTGTTTGGAAGGAATGTGTGGATGGTTCCTTCTTCCTTTTAATTTTTCTTAATATTTTTATTATTATGCACTTAGTCAAAAGTTATGCAAAATAGTTGATAGTTGAGAATTGCTTTCTTCTCTGATTGAACTTCTAAGATTGCATCGTAGTCATGTTTTTAATTTTTCAGTCATGCCGTCATTCTTTCTTCCTAACACAAACAAAGGGCGAATTTCAAAGAGATGCACGAGTTTTATAATATTATTTTCTCTTAAATTTTGTATTATTATTTCTATTTTAGAAGTATAAGTTTCGACAGAATCATCACATTTTCTAAAATTTAGCAATGTGTCTTAATCGTTGGCCAAATTGTTCTCTACTCAAACGTATTTTTAATTCTTTGAATATAATCTTCTTAAGGAGTTTTATTAAATTTTTCTTTGACAGCTTCACTGAGCATTATCAAGTCAAATAATTGAGAATTGCTTTCTTCTCTGATTGAACTTCTAAGATTGCATCGTAGTAAATATTCATGAGTTATTTCGTTTGCTCCGTTTCTTAATGCAATAATTCCAGCAACAGGTACATATACTCTTGTGTTGGACCATATTATTGGGTATTTTCCTAATATTTTGTTTGGAAGGAATGTGGATGGTTCTTTTCCTTTTAATTTTTCTTAATATTTATTATTATGCACTTAGTCAAAAGTTATGCAAAATAGTTGATAGTTGAGAATTGCTTTCTTCTCTGATTGAACTTCTAAGATTGCATCGTAGTAATATTCATGAGTTATTTCGTTGCTCCGTTTTAATGCAATAATTCTAGCAACATGTTACATATATCTCTTGTGTTGGACCATATTTTTGGATTTTCCTAATATTTTGTTTGGAAGGAATTGTGGATTTCCTTTTTCCTTTTAATTTTTCTTAATATTTATTTTAGACAGTAAGTCAAAAGTTATGCAAAATAGTTGATAGTTGAGAATTGCTTTCTTCTCTGATTGAACTTCTAAGATTGCATCGTAGTCATGTTTTTAATTTTTCAGTCATGCCGTCATTCTTTCTTCCTAACACAAACAAAGGGCGAATTTCAAAGAGATGCACGAGTTTTTATAATAATATTTCTCTTAAATTTTGTATTATTATTTCTATTTTAGAAGTATAAGTTTCGACAGAATCATCACATTTTCTAAAATTTAGCAATGTGTTAAATCGTTGGCCAAATTGTTCTCTACTCAAACGTATTTTAATTCTTTGAATATATCTTCTTAAGGAGTTTTATTAAATTTTTCTTGGACAGCTTCACTGAGCATTATCAAGTCAAATAATTGAGAATTGCTTTCTTCTCTGATTGAACTTCTAAGATTGCATCGTAGTAATATTCATGAGTTATTTCGTTTGCTCCGTTTCTTAATGCAATAATTCTAGCAACAGGTACATATACTCTTGTGTTGGACCATATTATTTGGATATTTTCCTAATATTTTGTTTGGAAGGAATTGTGGATGGTTCCTTCTTCCTTTTAATTTTTCTTAATATTTATTATTGCACTTAGTCAAAAGTTATGCAAAATAGTTGATAGTTGAGAATTGCTTTCTTCTCTGATTGAACTTCTAAGATTGCATCGTAGTCATTTTTAATTTTTCAGTCATGCCGTCATTCTTTCTTCCTAACACAAACAAAGGGCGAATTTCAAAGAGATGCACGAGTTTTTTATAATATTATTTTCTCTTAAATTTTGTATTATTATTTCTATTTTAGAAGTATAAGTTTCGACAGAATCATCACATTTTCTAAAATTTAGCAATGTGTCTTAATCGTTGGCCAAATTGTTCTCTACTCAAACGTATTTTAATTCTTTGAATATAATCTTCTTAAGGAGTTTTTATTAAATTTTTCTTGGACAGCTTCACTGAGCATTATCAAGTCAAATAATTGAGAATTGCTTTCTTCTCTGATTGAACTTCTAAGATTGCATCGTAGTAATATTCATGAGTTATTTCGTTTGCTCCGTTTCTTAATGCAATAATTCCAGCAACAGGTACATATACATCTTGTGTTGGACCATATTATTGGATATTTTCCTAATATTTTGTTGGAAGGAATTGTGGATGGTTCCTTCTTCCTTTTAATTTTTCTTAATATTTATTATTAGACAGTCAAAAGTTATGCAAAATAGTTGATAGTTGAGAATTGCTTTCTTCTCTGATTGAACTTCTAAGATTGCATCGTAGTAATATTCATGAGTTATTTCGTTTGCTCCGTTTCTTAATGCAATAATTCAGCAACATGTACATATACTCTTGTGTTGGACCATATTATTGGGATATTTTTCCTAATTTTTGTTTGGAAGGAATGTGGATGGTTCCTTTTCCTTTTAATTTTTTTAATATTTATTATTAGACAGTCAAAAGTTATGCAAATAGTTGATAGTTGAGAATTGCTTTCTTCTCTGATTGAACTTCTAAGATTGCATCGTAGTAATATTGATGAGTTATTTCGTTTGCTCGTTTCTTAATGCAATAATTCTAGCAACATGTACATATACTCTTGTGTTGGACCATATTATTGGGATATTTTCCTAATATTTTGTTTGGAAGGAATTGTGGATGGTTCCTTTTTCCTTTTAATTTTTCTTATATATTATTATTAGACAGAAAGTCAAAAGTTATGCAAAATAGTTGATAGTTGAGAATTGCTTTCTTCTCTGATTGAACTTCTAAGATTGCATCGTAGTAATTTTTCGTTGCGTTTCTTTCAATTTTGGTTATTTTGAATATTTTTCTTTTTGGAATGGATGTTTTCCTTATTTATATTTTCTTAGAAACAGTTAAGCAAAAAATAATTGAGAATTGCTTCTTCTCTGATTGAACTTCTAAGATTGCATCGTAGTAATATTCATGAGTTATTTCGTTTGCTCGTTTCTTAATGCAATAATTCAGCAACATGGTACATATACCTCTTGTGTTGGACCATATTATTGGGATATTTTCCTAATATTTTGTTTGGAAGGAATTGTGGATGGTTCCTTTTTCCTTTTAATTTTTCTTATATTTATTATTAGACAGTAAATCAAAAGTTATGCAAAATAGTTGATAGTTGAGAATTGCTTTCTTCTCTGATTGAACTTCTAAGATTGCATCGTAGTAATATTCATGAGTTATTTCGTTTGCTCCGTTTCTTAATGCAATAATTCTAGCAACATGGTACATATACCTCTTGTGTTGGACCATATTATTGGGATATTTTCCTAATATTTTGTTTGGAAGGAATTGTGGATGGTTCCTTTTTCCTTTTAATTTTTCTTAATATTTATTATTAGACACAGTCAAAAGTTATGCAAAATAGTTGATAGTTGAGAATTGCTTTCTTCTCTGATTGAACTTCTAAGATTGCATCGTAGTAATATTCATGAGTTATTTCGTTTGCTCGTTTCTTAATGCAATAATTCTAGCAACATGGTACATATACTCTTGTGTTGGACCATATTATTGGGATATTTTCCTAATATTTTGTTTGGAAGGAATTGTGGATGGTTCCTTTTTCCTTTTAATTTTTTAATATTTATTATTAGACAGAAGTCAAAAGTTATGCAAAATAGTTGATAGTTGAGAATTGCTTTCTTCTCTGATTGAACTTCTAAGATTGCATCGTAGATTTTTCAGTTGCGAAATTTCTAAGATTTTGCATTATGTTTGTGTGAATTTTGGATTTTCTCTTTTTTTAATTTTTGTGAAAAAGTTATGCAAATAGTTGATAGTTGAGAATTGCTTTCTTCTCTGATTGAACTTCTAAGATTGCATCGTAGTAATATTCATGAGTTATTTCGTTTGCTCGTTTCTTAATGATTCTAGCAACATGGTACATATACCTTGTGTTGGACCATATTATTGGGATATTTTCCTATATTTTGTTGGAAGGAATTGTGGATGGTTCCTTTTTCCTTTTAATTTTTCTAATATTTATTATTAGTATCAAAAGTTATGCAAAAGTTGATAGTTGAGAATTGCTTTCTTCTCTGATTGAACTTCTAAGATTGCATCGTAGTAATATTCATGAGTTATTTCGTTTGCTCGTTTCTTAATGCAATAATTCTAGCAACATGGTACATATATCTTGTGTTGGACCATATTATTGGGATATTTTCCTAATATTTTGTTTGGAAGGAATTGTGGATGGTTCCTTTTCCTTTTAATTTTTTAATATTTATTATTAGACAGAAAATCAAAAGTTATGCAAAATAGTTGATAGTTGAGAATTGCTTTCTCTCTGATTGAACTTCTAAGATTGCATCGTAGTCATGTTTTTAATTTCAGTTGCGTCATTCGTTTCTTAACACAATAATTTAAGAGACACGGTACATATACTCTTAAATTTGTTATATTTTATTTTTTATAAGTTTGAATCATATTTCTAAATTTAGAATGGAATTTTGGATTGTTCCTACTTTTTTTAATTTTTAATATAATTTTTCTTTTAAAACAGTTATGAGCATTATCAAGTCAAATTGAGAATTGCTTTCTTCTCTGATTGAACTTCTAAGATTGCATCGTAGTAATATTCATGAGTTATTTCGTTTGCTCCGTTTCTTAATGCAATAATTTCAGCAACATGGTACATAACTCTTGTGTTGGACCATATTATTGGGATATTTTCCTAATATTTTGTTTGGAAGGAATTGTGGATGGTTCCTTCTTCCTTTTAATTTTTCTTAATATTTATTATTAGACAGAAAATCAAAAGTTATGCAAAATAGTTGATAGTTGAGAATTGCTTTCTTCTCTGATTGAACTTCTAAGATTGCATCGTAGTCATGTTTTTAATTTTTCAGTTTGCCTCATTCTTTCTTCCTAACACAAACAAAGGCAATTTCAAAGAGATGCACGATTTTGTTTGAGTTGTTTCGGATGGATGTGAATCTTGGATTGTTCTCTTTATTTTTTTCTTTGAATATTTTTCTTAGTTTTATTAAAGACAGTTCATGCATTATAGTCAAATAATTGAGAATTGCTTTCTCTCTGATTGAACTTCTAAGATTGCATCGTAGTAATATTCATGAGTTATTTCGTTTGCTCGTTTCTTAATGCAATAATTCTAGCAACATGGTACATAACCTCTTGTGTTGGACCATATTATTGGGATATTTTCCTAATTTTTGTTGGAAGGAATTGTGGATGGTTCCTTTTTTCCTTTTAATTTTTCTTAATTTTATTATTAGACATAAATCAAAAGTTATGCAAAATAGTTGATAGTTGAGAATTGCTTTCTTCTCTGATTGAACTTCTAAGATTGCATCGTAGTAATATTCATGAGTTATTTCATTTGCTCGTTTCTTAATGCAATAATTCTAGCAACATGGTACATATACTCTTGTGTTGGACCATATTATTGGGATATTTTCCTAATATTTTGTTTGGAAGGAATTGTGGATGGTTCCTTCTTCCTTTTAATTTTTCTTAATATTATTATTAGACAGAAAATCAAAAGTTATGCAAATAGTTGATAGTTGAGAATTGCTTTCTTCTCTGATTGAACTTCTAAGATTGCATCGTAGTAATATTCATGAGTTATTTCTTTGCTCCGTTTCTTAATGCAATAATTCTAGCAACATGGTACATATCTCTTGTGTTGGACCATATTATTGGGATATTTTCCTAATATTTTGTTTGGAAGGAATTGTGGATGGTTCCTTTTCCTTTTAATTTTTCTTAATATTTATTATTAGACGTAAGTCAAAGTTATTGCAAAATAGTTGATAGTTGAGAATTGCTTTCTTCTCTGATTGAACTTCTAAGATTGCATCGTAGTCATGTTTTTAATTTTTCAGTCATGCCGTCATTCTTTTTCCTAACACAAACAAAGGGCGAATTTCAAAGAGATGCACGAGTTTTTATAATATTATTTTCTCTTAAATTTTGTATTATATTCTATTTTAGAAGTATAAGTTTCGACAGAATCATACATTTTT
>JACMZG010001086.1:0-12480 GCA_018340805.1 Microvelia longipes | reverse complement strand
GAATATTGTTAGGAAATAGATTGAAACAAATCTGCCGATGGCTTCTACAATTCTTGATGGAAATCGCTTATTTCTCTAATGTTATTGTTTAAAGCGTATTTAAGCGCTTAAAATGATCAAAATAAGCATGAAAATCACTATTTAATAACTGGATTTCGATCAGAGAACCACAGTAAATCACACAAAGTACAACTTATGCAATATGTCTGGAACGAATCTAAAGTAGAAAACCAAAGTTTTCTCGTGTTTCCCACTGCTAAAATGCATGAAATAACACTGTTCTATTGCTGAACATTGTTAGGAAATAGATTGAAACAAATCTGCCGATGGCTTCTACAATTCTTGATGGAAATCGCTTATTTCTCTAATGTTATTGTTTAAAGCGTATTTAAGCGCTTAAAATGATCAAAATAAGCATGAAAATCACTATTTTAATAACTGGATTTCGATCAGAGAACCACAGTAAATCACACAAAGTACAACTTATGCAATATGTCTGGAACGAATCTAAAGTAGAAAACCAAAGTTTTCTCGTGTTTCCCACTGCTAAAATGCATGAAATAACACTGTTCTATTGCTGAACATGTTAGGAAATAGATTGAAACAAATCTGCCGATGGCTTCTACAATTCTTGATGGAAATCGCTTATTTCTCTAATGTTATTGTTTAAAGCGTATTTAAGCGCTTAAAATGATCAAAATAAGCATGAAAATCACTATTTTAATAACTGGATTTCGATCAGAGAACCACAGTAAATCACACAAAGTACAACTTATGCAATATGTCTGGAACGAATCTAAAGTAGAAAACCAAAGTTTTCTCGTGTTTCCCACTGCTAAAATGCATGAAATAACACTGTTCTATTGCTGAACATTGTTAGGAAATAGATTGAAACAAATCTGCCGATGGCTTCTACAATTCTTGATGGAAATCGCTTATTTCTCTAATGTTATTGTTTAAAGCGTATTTAAGCGCTTAAAATGATCAAAATAAGCATGAAAATCACTATTTTAATAACTGGATTTCGATCAGAGAACCACAGTAAATCACACAAAGTACAACTATATGCAATATGTCTGGAACGAATCTAAAGTAGAAAACCAAAGTTTTCTCGTGTTTCCCACTGCTAAAATGCATGAAATAACACTGTTCTATTGCTGAACATTGTTAGGAAATAGATTGAAACAAATCTGCCGATGGCTTCTACAATTCTTGATGGAAATCGCTTATTTCTCTAATGTTATTGTTTAAAGCGTATTTAAGCGCTTAAAATGATCAAAATAAGCATGAAAATCACTATTTTAATAACTGGATTTCGATCAGAGAACCACAGTAAATCACACAAAGTACAACTTATGCAATATGTCTGGAACGAATCTAAAGTAGAAAACCAAAGTTTTCTCGTGTTTCCCACTCTAAATGCATGAAATAACACTGTTCTATTGCTGAACATGTTAGGAAATAGATTGAAACAAATCTGCCGATGGCTTCTACAATTCTTGATGGAAATCGCTTATTTCTCTAATGTTATTGTTTAAAGCGTATTTAAGCGCTTAAAATGATCAAAATAAGCATGAAAATCACTATTTTAATAACTGGATTTCGATCAGAGAACCACAGTAAATCACACAAAGTACAACTTATGCAATATGTCTGGAACGAATCTAAAGTAGAAAACCGAAGTTTTCTCGTGTTTCCCACTCTAAAATGCATGAAATAACACTGTTATATTGCTGAACATTGTTAGGAAATAGATTGAAACAAATCTGCCGATGGCTTCTACAATTCTTGATGGAAATCGCTTATTTCTCTAATGTTATTGTTTAAAGCGTATTTAAGCGCTTAAAATGATCAAAATAAGCATGAAAATCACTATTTTAATAACTGGATTTCGATCAGAGAACCACAGTAAATCACACAAAGTACAACTTATGCAATATGTCTGGAACGAATCTAAAGTAGAAAACCAAAGTTTTCTCGTGTTTCCCACTGCTAAAATGCATGAAATAACACTGTTATATTGCTGAACATGTTAGGAAATAGATTGAAACAAATCTGCCGATGGCTTCTACAATTCTTGATGGAAATCGCTTATTTCTCTAATGTTATTGTTTAAAGCGTATTTAAGTGCTTAAAATGATCAAAATAAGCATGAAAATCACTATTTTAATAACTGGATTTCGATCAGAGAACCACAGTAAATCACACAAAGTACAACTTATGCAATATGTCTGGAACGAATCTAAAGTAGAAAACCAAAGTTTTCTCGTGTTTCCCACTCTAAAATGCATGAAATAACACTGTTCTATTGCTGAACATGTTAGGAAATAGATTGAAACAAATCTGCCGATGGCTTCTACAATTCTTGATGGAAATCGCTTATTTCTCTAATGTTATTGTTTAAAGCGTATTTAAGCGCTTAAAATGATCAAAATAAGCATGAAAATCACTATTTTAATAACTGGATTTCGATCAGAGAACCACAGTAAATCACACAAAGTACAACTTATGCAATATGTCTGGAACGAATCTAAAGTAGAAAACCAAAGTTTTCTCGTGTTTCCCACTGCTAAAATGCATGAAATAACACTGTTCTATTGCTGAACATTGTTAGGAAATAGATTGAAACAAATCTGCCGATGGCTTCTACAATTCTTGATGGAAATCGCTTATTTCTCTAATGTTATTGTTTAAAGCGTATTTAAGCGTTTAAAATGATCAAAATAAGCATGAAAATCACTATTTTAATAACTGGATTTCGATCAGAGAACCACAGTAAATCACACAAAGTACAACTTATGCAATATGTCTGGAACGAATCTAAAGTAGAAAACCAAAGTTTTCTCGTGTTTCCCACTGCTAAAATGCATGAAATAACACTGTTCTATTGCTGAACATTGTTAGGAAATAGATTGAAACAAATCTGCCGATGGCTTCTACAATTCTTGATGGAAATCGCTTATTTCTCTAATGTTATTGTTTAAAGCGTATTTAAGCGCTTAAAATGATCAAAATAAGCATGAAAATCACTATTTTAATAACTGGATTTCGATCAGAGAACCACAGTAAATCACACAAAGTACAACTTATGCAATATGTCTGGAACGAATCTAAAGTAGAAAACCGAAGTTTTCTCGTGTTTTCCCACTCTAAAATGCATGAAAAACACTGTTCTATTGCTGAACATTGTTAGGAAATAGATTGAAACAAATCTGCCGATGGCTTCTACAATTCTTGATGGAAATCGCTTATTTCTCTAATGTTATTGTTTAAAGCGTATTTAAGCGCTTAAAATGATCAAAATAAGCATGAAAATCACTATTTTAATAACTGGATTTCGATCAGAGAACCACAGTAAATCACACAAAGTACAACTTATGCAATATGTCTGGAACGAATCTAAAGTAGAAAACCAAAGTTTTCTCGTGTTTCCCACTGCTAAAATGCATGAAATAACACTGTTCTATTGCTGAACATGTTAGGAAATAGATTGAAACAAATCTGCCGATGGCTTCTACAATTCTTGATGGAAATCGCTTATTTCTCTAATGTTATTGTTTAAAGCGTATTTAAGCGCTTAAAATGATCAAAATAAGCATGAAAATCACTATTTTAATAACTGGATTTCGATCAGAGAACCACAGTAAATCACACAAAGTACAACTTATGCAATATGTCTGGAACGAATCTAAAGTAGAAAACCAAAGTTTTCTCGTGTTTCCCACTGCTAAAATGCATGAAATAACACTGTTCTATTGCTGAACATTGTTAGGAAATAGATTGAAACAAATCTGCCGATGGCTTCTACAATTCTTGATGGAAATCGCTTATTTCTCTAATGTTATTGTTTAAAGCGTATTTAAGCTTAAAATGATCAAAATAAGCATGAAAATCACTATTTTAATAACTGGATTTCGATCAGAGAACCACAGTAAATCACACAAAGTACAACTTATGCAATATGTGGAACGAATCTAAAGTAGAAAACCAAAGTTTTCTCGTGTTTCCCACTCTAAAATGCATGAAATAACACTGTTATTGCTGAACATTGTTAGGAAATAGATTGAAACAAATCTGCCGATGGCTTCTACAATTCTTGATGGAAATCGCTTATTTCTCTAATGTTATTGTTTTAAGCGTATTTAAGCGCTTAAAATGATCAAAATAAGCATGAAAATCACTATTTTAATAACTGGATTTCGATCAGAGAACCACAGTAAATCACACAAAGTACAACTTATGCAATATGTCTGGAACGAATCTAAAGTAGAAAACCAAAGTTTTCTCGTGTTTCCCACTGCTAAAATGCATGAAATAACACTGTTCTATTGCTGAATTGTTAGGAAATAGATTGAAACAAATCTGCCGATGGCTTCTACAATTCTTGATGGAAATCGCTTATTTCTCTAATGTTATTGTTTAAAGCGTATTTAAGCGCTTAAAATGATCAAAATAAGCATGAAAATCACTATTTTAATAACTGGATTTCGATCAGAGAACCACAGTAAATCACACAAAGTACAACTTATGCAATATGTCTGGAACGAATCTAAAGTAGAAAACCAAAGTTTTCTCGTGTTTCCCACTGCTAAAATGCATGAAATAACACTGTTCTATTGCTGAACATTGTTAGGAAATAGATTGAAACAAATCTGCCGATGGCTTCTACAATTCTTGATGGAAATCGCTTATTTCTCTAATGTTATTGTTTAAGCGTATTTAAGTGCTTAAAATGATCAAAATAAGCATGAAAATCACTATTTTAATAACTGGATTTCGATCAGAGAACCACAGTAAATCACACAAAGTACAACTTATGCAATATGTCTGGAACGAATCTAAAGTAGAAAACCAAGTTTTCTCGTGTTTTCCACGTCTAAAATGCATGAAATAACACTGTTCTATTGCTGAACATTGTTAGGAAATAGATTGAAACAAATCTGCCGATGGCTTCTACAATTCTTGATGGAAATCGCTTATTTCTCTAATGTTATTGTTTAAAGCGTATTTAAGCGCTTAAAATGATCAAAATAAGCATGAAAATCACTATTTTAATAACTGGATTTCGATCAGAGAACCACAGTAAATCACACAAAGTACAACTTATGCAATATGTCTGGAACGAATCTAAAGTAGAAAACCAAAGTTTTCTCGTGTTTTCCACGTCTAAAATGCATGAAATAACACTGTTCTATTGCTGAACATTGTTAGGAAATAGATTGAAACAAATCTGCCGATGGCTTCTACAATTCTTGATGGAAATCGCTTATTTCTCTAATGTTATTGTTTAAAGCGTATTTAAGCGCTTAAAATGATCAAAATAAGCATGAAAATCACTATTTTAATAACTGGATTTCGATCAGAGAACCACAGTAAATCACACAAAGTACAACTTATGCAATATGTCTGGAACGAATCTAAAGTAGAAAACCAAAGTTTTCTCGTGTTTTCCACGCTAAAATGCATGAAATAACACTGTTCTATTGCTGAACATTGTTAGGAAATAGATTGAAACAAATCTGCCGATGGCTTCTACAATTCTTGATGGAAATCGCTTATTTCTCTAATGTTATTGTTTAAAGCGTATTTAAGCGCTTAAAATGATCAAAATAAGCATGAAAATCACTATTTTAATAACTGGATTTCGATCAGAGAACCACAGTAAATCACACAAAGTACAACTTATGCAATATGTCTGGAACGAATCTAAAGTAGAAAACCAAAGTTTTCTCGTGTTTCCACGTCTAAAATGCATGAAATAACACTGTTCTATTGCTGAATATTGTTAGGAAATAGATTGAAACAAATCTGCCGATGGCTTCTACAATTCTTGATGGAAATCGCTTATTTCTCTAATGTTATTGTTTAAAGCGTATTTAAGCGCTTAAAATGATCAAAATAAGCATGAAAATCACTATTTTAATAACTGGATTTCGATCAGAGAACCACAGTAAATCACACAAAGTACAACTTATGCAATATGTCTGGAACGAATCTAAAGTAGAAAACCAAAGTTTTCTCGTGTTTTCCACGTCTAAAATGCATGAAATAACACTGTTCTATTGCTGAACATTGTTAGGAAATAGATTGAAACAAATCTGCCGATGGCTTCTACAATTCTTGATGGAAATCGCTTATTTCTCTAATGTTATTGTTTAAAGCGTATTTAAGCGCTTAAAATGATCAAAATAAGCATGAAAATCACTATTTTAATAACTGGATTTCGATCAGAGAACCACAGTAAATCACACAAAGTACAACTTATGCAATATGTCTGGAACGAATCTAAAGTAGAAAACCAAAGTTTTCTCGTGTTTTCCACGTCTAAAATGCATGAAATAACACTGTTCTATTGCTGAATATGTTAGGAAATAGATTGAAACAAATCTGCCGATGGCTTCTACAATTCTTGATGGAAATCGCTTATTTCTCTAATGTTATTGTTTAAAGCGTATTTAAGCGCTTAAAATGATCAAAATAAGCATGAAAATCACTATTTTAATAACTGGATTTCGATCAGAGAACCACAGTAAATCACACAAAGTACAACTTATGCAATATGTCTGGAACGAATCTAAAGTAGAAAACCAAAGTTTTCTCGTGTTTTCCACGTCTAAAATGCATGAAATAACACTGTTCTATTGCTGAATATTGTTAGGAAATAGATTGAAACAAATCTGCCGATGGCATCTACAATTCTTGATGGAAATCGCTTATTTCTCTAATGTTATTGTTTAAAGCGTATTTAAGCGCTTAAAATGATCAAAATAAGCATGAAAATCACTATTTTAATAACTGGATTTCGATCAGAGAACCACAGTAAATCACACAAAGTACAACTTATGCAATATGTCTGGAACGAATCTAAAGTAGAAAACCAAAGTTTTCTCGTGTTTCCACGTCTAAAATGCATGAAATAACACTGTTCTATTGCTGAATATTGTTAGGAAATAGATTGAAACAAATCTGCCGATGGCATCTACAATTCTTGATGGAAATCGCTTATTTCTCTAATGTTATTGTTTAAAGCGTTTAAGCGCTTAAAATGATCAAAATAAGCATGAAAATCACTATTTTAATAACTGGATTTCGATCAGAGAACCACAGTAAATCACACAAAGTACAACTTATGCAATATGTCTGGAACGAATCTAAAGTAGAAAACCAAAGTTTTCTCGTGTTTTCCACGTCTAAAATGCATGAAATAACACTGTTCTATTGCTGAATATTGTTAGGAAATAGATTGAAACAAATCTGCCGATGGCATCTACAATTCTTGATGGAAATCGCTTATTTCTCTAATGTTATTGTTTAAAGCGTATTTAAGCGCTTAAAATGATCAAAATAAGCATGAAAATCACTATTTTAATAACTGGATTTCGATCAGAGAACCACAGTAAATCACACAAAGTACAACTTATGCAATATGTCTGGAACGAATCTAAAGTAGAAAACCAAAGTTTTCTCGTGTTTTCCACGTCTAAAATGCATGAAATAACACTGTTCTATGCTGAATATTGTTAGGAAATAGATTGAAACAAATCTGCCGATGGCTTCTACAATTTTGATGGAAATCGCTTATTTCTCTAATGTTATTGTTTAAAGCGTATTTAAGCGCTTAAAATGATCAAAATAAGCATGAAAATCACTATTTTAATAACTGGATTTCGATCAGAGAACCACAGTAAATCACACAAAGTACAACTTATGCAATATGTCTGGAACGAATCTAAAGTAGAAAACCAAAGTTTTCTCGTGTTTTCCACGTCTAAAATGCATGAAATAACACTGTTCTATTGCTGAATATTGTTAGGAAATAGATTGAAACAAATCTGCCGATGGCATCTACAATTCTTGATGGAAATCGCTTATTTCTCTAATGTTATTGTTTAAAGCGTATTTAAGCGCTTAAAATGATCAAAATAAGCATGAAAATCACTATTTTAATAACTGGATTTCGATCAGAGAACCACAGTAAATCACAAAGTACAACTTATGCAATATGTCTGGAACGAATCTAAAGTAGAAAACCAAAGTTTTCTCGTGTTTTCCACGTCTAAAATGCATGAAATAACACTGTTCTATTGCTGAATATTGTTAGGAAATAGATTGAAACAAATCTGCCGATGGCATCTACAATTCTTGATGGAAATCGCTTATTTCTCTAATGTTATTGTTTAAAGCGTATTTAAGCGCTTAAAATGATCAAAATAAGCATGAAAATCACTATTTTAATAACTGGATTTCGATCAGAGAACCACAGTAAATCACACAAAGTACAACTTATGCAATATGTCTGGAACGAATCTAAAGTAGAAAACCAAAGTTTTCTCGTGTTTTCCACGTCTAAAATGCATGAAATAACACTGTTCTATTGCTGAATATTGTTAGGAAATAGATTGAAACAAATCTGCCGATGGCATCTACAATTCTTGATGGAAATCGCTTATTTCTCTAATGTTATTGTTTAAAGCGTATTTAAGCGCTTAAAATGATCAAAATAAGCATGAAAATCACTATTTTAATAACTGGATTTCGATCAGAGAACCACAGTAAATCACACAAAGTACAACTTATGCAATATGTCTGGAACGAATCTAAAGTAGAAAACCAAAGTTTTCTCGTGTTTTCCACGTCTAAAATGCATGAAATAACACTGTTCTATTGCTGAATATTGTTAGGAAATAGATTGAAACAAATCTGCCGATGGCATCTACAATTCTTGATGGAAATCGCTTATTTCTCTAATGTTATTGTTTAAAGCGTATTTAAGCGCTTAAAATGATCAAAATAAGCATGAAAATCACTATTTTAATAACTGGATTTCGATCAGAGAACCACAGTAAATCACACAAAGTACAACTTATGCAATATGTCTGGAACGAATCTAAAGTAGAAAACCAAAGTTTTCTCGTGTTTTCCACGTCTAAAATGCATGAAATAACACTGTTCTATTGCTGAATATTGTTAGGAAATAGATTGAAACAAATCTGCCGATGGCATCTACAATTCTTGATGGAAATCGCTTATTTCTCTAATGTTATTGTTTAAAGCGTATTTAAGCGCTTAAAATGATCAAAATAAGCATGAAAATCACTATTTTAATAACTGGATTTCGATCAGAGAACCACAGTAAATCACACAAAGTACAACTTATGCAATATGTCTGGAACGAATCTAAAGTAGAAAACCAAAGTTTTCTCGTGTTTTCCACGTCTAAAATGCATGAAATAACACTGTTCTATTGCTGAATATTGTTAGGAAATAGATTGAAACAAATCTGCCGATGGCATCTACAATTCTTGATGGAAATCGCTTATTTCTCTAATGTTATTGTTTAAAGCGTATTTAAGCGCTTAAAATGATCAAAATAAGCATGAAAATCACTATTTTAATAACTGGATTTCGATCAGAGAACCACAGTAAATCACACAAAGTACAACTTATGCAATATGTCTGGAACGAATCTAAAGTAGAAAACCAAAGTTTTCTCGTGTTTTCCACGTCTAAAATGCATGAAATAACACTGTTCTATTGCTGAATATTGTTAGGAAATAGATTGAAACAAATCTGCCGATGGCATCTACAATTCTTGATGGAAATCGCTTATTTCTCTAATGTTATTGTTTAAAGCGTATTTAAGCGCTTAAAATGATCAAATAAGCATGAAAATCACTATTTTAATAACTGGATTTCGATCAGAGAACCACAGTAAATCACACAAAGTACAACTTATGCAATATGTCTGGAACGAATCTAAAGTAGAAAACCAAAGTTTTCTCGTGTTTTCCACGTCTAAAATGCATGAAATAACACTGTTCTATTGCTGAATATTGTTAGGAAATAGATTGAAACAAATCTGCCGATGGCTTCTACAATTCTTGATGGAAATCGCTTATTTCTCTAATGTTATTGTTTAAAGCGTATTTAAGCGCTTAAAATGATCAAAATAAGCATGAAAATCACTATTTTAATAACTGGATTTCGATCAGAGAACCACAGTAAATCACACAAAGTACAACTTATGCAATATGTCTGGAACGAATCTAAAGTAGAAAACCAAAGTTTTCTCGTGTTTTCCACGTCTAAAATGCATGAAATAACACTGTTCTATTGCTGAATATTGTTAGGAAATAGATTGAAACAAATCTGCCGATGGCATCTACAATTCTTGATGGAAATCGCTTATTTCTCTAATGTTATTGTTTAAAGCGTATTTAAGCGCTTAAAATGATCAAAATAAGCATGAAAATCACTATTTTAATAACTGGATTTCGATCAGAGAACCACAGTAAATCACACAAAGTACAACTTATGCAATATGTCTGGAACGAATCTAAAGTAGAAAACCAAAGTTTTCTCGTGTTTTCCACGTCTAAAATGCATGAAATAACACTGTTCTATTGCTGAATATTGTTAGGAAATAGATTGAAACAAATCTGCCGATGGCATCTACAATTCTTGATGGAAATCGCTTATTTCTCTAATGTTATTGTTTAAAGCGTATTTAAGCGCTTAAAATGATCAAAATAAGCATGAAAATCACTATTTTAATAACTGGATTTCGATCAGAGAACCACAGTAAATCACACAAAGTACAACTTATGCAATATGTCTGGAACGAATCTAAAGTAGAAAACCAAAGTTTTCTCGTGTTTTCCACGTCTAAAATGCATGAAATAACACTGTTCTATTGCTGAATATTGTTAGGAAATAGATTGAAACAAATCTGCCGATGGCATCTACAATTCTTGATGGAAATCGCTTATTTCTCTAATGTTATTGTTTAAAGCGTATTTAAGCGCTTAAAATGATCAAAATAAGCATGAAAATCACTATTTTAATAACTGGATTTCGATCAGAGAACCACAGTAAATCACACAAAGTACAACTTATGCAATATGTCTGGAACGAATCTAAAGTAGAAAACCAAAGTTTTCTCGTGTTTTCCACGTCTAAAATGCATGAAATAACACTGTTCTATTGCTGAATATTGTTAGGAAATAGATTGAAACAAATCTGCCGATGGCATCTACAATTCTTGATGGAAATCGCTTATTTCTCTAATGTTATTGTTTAAAGCGTATTTAAGCGCTTAAAATGATCAAAATAAGCATGAAAATCACTATTTTATAACTGGATTTCGATCAGAGAACCACAGTAAATCACACAAAGTACAACTTATGCAATATGTCTGGAACGAATCTAAAGTAGAAAACCAAAGTTTTCTCGTGTTTTCCACGTCTAAAATGCATGAAATAACACTGTTCTATTGCTGAATATTGTTAGGAAATAGATTGAAACAAATCTGCCGATGGCATCTACAATTCTTGATGGAAATCGCTTATTTCTCTAATGTTATTGTTTAAAGCGTATTTAAGCGCTTAAAATGATCAAAATAAGCATGAAAATCACTATTTTAATAACTGGATTTCGATCAGAGAACCACAGTAAATCACACAAAGTACAACTTATGCAATATGTCTGGAACGAATCTAAAGTAGAAAACCAAAGTTTTCTCGTGTTTTCCACGTCTAAAATGCATGAAATAACACTGTTCTATTGCTGAATATTGTTAGGAAATAGATTGAAACAAATCTGCCGATGGCATCTACAATTCTTGATGGAAATCGCTTATTTCTCTAATGTTATTGTTTAAAGCGTATTTAAGCGCTTAAAATGATCAAAATAAGCATGAAAATCACTATTTTAATAACTGGATTTCGATCAGAGAACCACAGTAAATCACACAAAGTACAACTTATGCAATATGTCTGGAACGAATCTAAAGTAGAAAACCAAAGTTTTCTCGTGTTTTCCACGTCTAAAATGCATGAAATAACACTGTTCTATTGCTGAATATTGTTAGGAAATAGATTGAAACAAATCTGCCGATGGCATCTACAATTCTTGATGGAAATCGCTTATTTCTCTAATGTTATTGTTTAAAGCGTATTTAAGCGCTTAAAATGATCAAAATAAGCATGAAAATCACTATTTTAATAACTGGATTTCGATCAGAGAACCACAGTAAATCACACAAAGTACAACTTATGCAATATGTCTGGAACGAATCTAAAGTAGAAAACCAAAGTTTTCTCGTGTTTTCCACGTCTAAAATGCATGAAATAACACTGTTCTATTGCTGAATATTGTTAGGAAATAGATTGAAACAAATCTGCCGATGGCATCTACAATTCTTGATGGAAATCGCTTATTTCTCTAATGTTATTGTTTAAAGCGTATTTAAGCGCTTAAAATGATCAAAATAAGCATGAAAATCACTATTTTAATAACTGGATTTCGATCAGAGAACCACAGTAAATCACACAAAGTACAACTTATGCAATATGTCTGGAACGAATCTAAAGTAGAAAACCAAAGTTTTCTCGTGTTTTCCACGTCTAAAATGCATGAAATAACACTGTTCTATTGCTGAATATTGTTAGGAAATAGATTGAAACAAATCTGCCGATGGCA
>JACMZG010001085.1:2313-12489 GCA_018340805.1 Microvelia longipes | reverse complement strand
CACGCAGGAGTGAGAAGGTATACGAATATTGAGAGATAAATACATTGCAAGATTTGTGGAGTCAAATACAGGAGATATTTCGTAGTTGTGAAATTGTCAGAAGATCAAAGTAGTGACGACACCAACTAAAGAGGAAACAACAGAGGTGATTAGCAAGCTACCAAATTTATTTGAGTTATATTCAGATTATATTGTGGGCCAATACGCCTGAGAAATTCAAGCGGCGTGTCCCACGCAATCAGATGAACCGGTCTCCCCATACATTCTTGGTAAAATTGACCAGTTCTCCAAGCGTGGCATACTGGTTCTGTATAGAAAATGGGATATTGAGATCGTTGCGCATGTCCAAGGGCAAATAAGAGTTAGTAGTTGTGGAAAGCCTTTGATCCAGAGTATCGAGAAGAGTTACAGAAGCTAGTGATTAGACTATTGCTGTTCCGTACCCACTACCCTATCATCACAATAGCTAATGGACAACCATGTGTTAACAGACCACAGTTTATGGGACAATTCGAGATTGTAATTAACATGCGGACACTTCAGGAGGAAAAAACAAACATGATTGGGCAGATCTTTTCCAGAAATAGAATTTACGCATGAAGCAACAAAGGCAGAAGACGACGGAAAGGCCCGGTGAGAGATCGTTTTTGGAAGAAAATTAGCAGAGAAAAAGTGGTATGAATCAGAGGTTTCAGAAAGAACTGAAGAAAAAGGTTTCAGAAGTGATTACTAATAGAGAATTCAAAGTAGGAGATTATGTACTCATTCAAGGTAGGAACAAGAAATAAAGCAAGAACAGATTTGAGGTCCGTATCGAATAATTGAAAAAATTCACGAAGAAGATATTGCGTGCTAAGGAAAACGAGGGACAGCGATTAGAAAGGAATGGTGGAAAACTTAGGGAAAGGTTTCTTAAGAAGGGCGGATATAAGGAATAAATAATGATAATTAATTTTGATCCATAGGAATCAAGGAAATGATTATTAATTTATCAAATTGCTTTCTAATTTATGTCTATCTGTTAATGTTATATGTTATCTTTTTAATAATTAAATAATAATGTCGAGCAAATAATGGTTGATTTTGAAAATTCAATTGTCAGTTGAGAATTTACCTAACAATATTACTAAGAAATTTTAATATATCGAATATTACATATGAAGCCTGTATTTTCTATTGATAAAACTACTAAATTCAATCCGATTTTATTTTTTAATTTTGAAATGTTTGCATTATCCACAAACAGTGAATTTTAAACAAATCAGTATTTACTGAATTAAATATTTATGTTATTAAGTATCTATTGGAGAAAAGGACGTATTAAGTAAATTTATTAAGAGTAGAAACCTTTGTTTTCATGAATAATCTTTGGAAAACTTAATAATAATAGTTTATTTTTTACTCTGACATGGTCATAATATACGCTATTTATCCTTCCTGTTGATATGGCGAGCTATAAACACAGACTCGACCTGCTTGCTATTCAGCTTAATGGAATTCATTCCTTTAGGAACTAAATATGATTGTACATTTATTAAAACTATTTATTCCTTTCCAACATATTAAACTGCAAGCTATTGAACCTATAACACATTTACCCAGACTGCTTGCTTTCTGCTAATGGGATTATTCATTTCTATTAGATTACCAATATTTCAGGTACATCTGTTTAATGAAAGCTCTATAAGTTGTATATTTTCCTTATTGGACTATTTACATATGATTCTATAGAGTTTTTCATAATGACTTGAGCGATGTAATAATATAGTAGAATGAGTGGATTGTATTGAAAATAGAAGTAGTTTTAAGTATTTTATAGGACTTTCAATTGATTTTCCAAGATTTCTATAGACTTTATATAAGCATTTGGTGATATAAATTGATAAGTTTTGTATGTTTTTTAATTGTTTTACTTAAAAATTACCATGGTTTTTAATATATTCTATAAACATACACAATTTCCTTTACGTTTCTATCATTAATTCAATTTAATGTACTTAACATCCATAACAATTTAAGCAATTTACAAATAAATTTATCTATTATTATAAACTGACTATTATAAATGGTCATCAATTCTATACAAATTCATTAAATTGATACAATTGATTTTATACAATATGATATCATTTTAACAAATACGATACTTGTACAAACTACATTAATTTATAACAGTAATATGTATGATATTTCAATTGAAAAGTAACACTAATTTTGAGTCTAATAAGTATAATCATTTCCAATAAATATAAAAACTTATATAATTATTTTGGGTTTTGTATAATTTAACTATTGAGTGAAAGATTATCCTAGTTTGAATTATTTTATGAGATTTTTAGCAGAATTGATAATGGTTTTATGCTTTACATGGATTTTAAGGGTTGTATTATAGTCAATTTAGATTGCTCAACTCTTGAAAATTAATTTTATACGTAATTCTAATAAAATATATTCTAATTTATTCACACAATGCACTTATTATTTCATTTTATAATCTTTTTCTAAATTTTGGGACCATTTTCTCCTATTTTTTCCAGTTTTAGCTATTTTCTCTTAATTTCTCGATTTTCTGACCAATTTTTTGTCCAATCTTTAACATTTTTCTCCCATTTTATCAATTCTTTGACCATTTACTTCAATTATCCTAAATGCATCAATTTTCCTCTTATTTTGATCTATTTTCTCCATATTTTGTCCATTTTTGACTTTCTTCATTCATTTTTCCTCTATTTCTTTAATTCGACTTAAATTTGCCTATTTTTCCCTATATTTCGCCATTTTTTCTTTCTTTCTCTATGCATTATTATTGGACTTTAGTAATATTTTTAATCTTTTGTTATTAGATTGTTATAAATTCTCTTCTTCATTAATTTTCACAATTTTTTCTATACTATTTTTCTTTAAGATTTAAGTAATGTATTTCACTTAGTGCTTTTTTTTTTTAAACTTTATATTTTATCAAAGTTTGAATAGCGAACTTAAAGTTCACCATAACAAAATTGAGACTCGGCAGACAAAATAATGGTTCTTATCGTGACGTTTTACCTGATAGGGGAAATTAGTAGTTGTATCATAGAAAGAATACAGGCTTAATATGTAATATATCGATAGATTATAAATTTCTTAGTAATATCAGATACATATATGTTTTATATCTAAGATGTCTTTAGATGGTTTTTGATAATCAACTCATATTAATTCAGCCAACAAACAGTCATATTATTCAAATAAAAATACATTTAATTACTTTCTAATAGTATCAAGTGAATTAATACATCATTTAATCCATTCATTTAATATTTAAATCGATCTACCTGATTATAATCAAAATAGTCTATATTCAATCAATATGGTTATCTATATTTTTATTAAAAAGGATACAATTTATGAACCAAAAACACGTTTAATTATTATTCATTATATTATTATTATTATATTATTATTATTATTATTATTTTATTATATTATCATATCAAAGTCCCTTTTATTGGTACTTTGTCATTTCCTTACTGATTGATTGACAAATTTGCATTCAATTTTTAGACATTAATCCAAATATAAAATGAAATTAAACATGATATATGAAATTGACAAACATTGAAATTATTAGTCATTTTCTTGGTTCTATTAGCATTAGTATTGAGTCTGATTATAGTACTGGTGGTCTACATTTAACCAATGAAAACCATGTTTAAGTCAATGTTTTCAGTAATTATTCAACTTAGCATTATCTGAAAGGAAAAATATGACAAACTTGTACCAAATTATTATTTTAATCATTCGAATCTATAATCGTTTTCTTGGTTCTAACAAGCATTCTTATGTATACTATATAGTACTGGTGTTTGTACATAACTTAAAATATGAATATCATATGTCTAAGCCAAAGCTAACAGTATTGCTTCCTTATTAGTTCAACCATATATTTCGTATAATATATCCTTTTTCTATAACTGTACAACCAGGAAACCAGAATAAATTGGCTAATTGTTCACATATTTTAATTATGAGTTAAATTTCTTTGAAATAGACTCCTAATTTTAAAAACAAGTAATTATCTAGACATCTTTCATTTGCTAATTCAACTTTACACTTAATTCATTCATTCAATCCTAATAATTCAGTTAATTGCTTACTTATTTCATCTTATCCAATTTAACTAGATAGATTTTTCTTTTGAAAATATAGGTTCAATGTGACTTATTTATCGGAGACACTGATATTATTCAATAATTCACATGCACTGTACTTAACGCTCTCGCTATTACTTAATCTTGATATAATTGATTCTCGCTCTGATTTAACTCTCGATGCCTGCTACTTTTCTCATTAATTTAAAGTCAATTAGCCATTTATCAGTCATCTGTTCTAATCCTATTTATTTACTCTCTTCGTATATTACTATTTAATCCATTCAGTATTTAAGAAAACAGATGAATTATACCGACTTTAGTCAACCTCTATCATTAATTCCCTTATATTTACTCATAATTGATCTATTTCTGTCATAACATACGTACCTAATCATCCATATTAATCACTCAGAGTCAATAATATTCCTCAAAATGGTTACCAGACTATAAAAAAAGTCATTCAATACATTCCAATAGTTATTATAATCAAAAATAAGATTTTCCAGAAATTTATTTAAGTGCGTAAATAATCAAATTTTGAGAAATAATCTCATATAATTAATAAATAATTATTAATTGTCTCAAAAATTGAAATTATCAAATTAAAGACCCAAAGATATGCAAATTCCTTTTAATTTACATGCACATTGCACTGAGAATAGTAACCAAATTTCAATAAATTATATTTAAATTCAATAATTCCATGTGGATTGAGTTCATTAATTTGATGGTCTATGATCATAATTTCCGTACCTTTTCCTTAATTTATTCAAACTTTTTATGTTTTATAATACAACAAAATTTCTGTGTATTACTTCAAATTTCATCTGATTTCCTTTACAACATTAAAAACTTACTAATAAGACATGCCACTAATCAGTAACATTTTTATATTTTTAGAGGTTTCCTCTAGTAAATATCTTGATTTATTTAACATCTTATTAATCCCCCCATACAAATGATCAAATTTATACATATAATCTGTCCAATCACTATATTTATTTCCACCTTTATTCGTTCACTTAGTCATTCTAGAGAAACCTATTAAGGTAAATTTATTTTAATCCATTTAATTTACTTCACAATACAATACCACTCATGGAATTCAAAAACCTGCTAAGTTATAAGTTTAATAATTCGAACAATATTAATTAATCAATAGAAATAGTTAAGCTATGATTGTAATCTAATAACATGTGCCATCAAATGGTCATTAAACCATTTGGTCACAGTTTAAGCCAATGGAACTAGTATGCTAATAGATCACAGTTAGCAAATGCACACTATATAACAATTATCATAAGAAACCAATAAATCCTGTAAATCAATTTGACACAGTAAGTTATTATCACAGTAGACCAATGAACGTAGGTATGCTAATAGATATAGTTAGCAATTGTAATTAATATGTCTTCGGTTTACATATAGCGATTAAACCCTGCAAATCATTGGAAAACAAGCCAATAATTCCCAACGAATGCAATAAAGTACTGTCTTGTGAATAAATCTTTACAATTTAATTATTTTATTGCTTTTTGATTGTTTCAAATTTTTATAATGTTGATTAACTTTACTTATTGTTAATTTATTAGAAAATAGTTTTAAATTCAATGTAAACTGGTAAAGACATCGTCAGTTCTATGTTTATTATATTTAATTCGAAGTGTCAATAAATCCAGTAATGCGATCAATAAAGATATGTGTTATAAAATTCCTATAAATTAAAGAACAATTTATTTCAATTTTATAGTTTTGTTACTATAGATATTTTATTAAGTTTAAGGTTTTGTACTTATATTTTAAAGTCAAGGTTTTCATTAATTTTATAAGTGATTGATTTTGTTCAATTTATTGATTAAAGTGTTTCAAATTTACTTAGGTTTGTAATATTTGTATTGAAATTAGAAAATGTAAATCGTTTTTCTTATAAATTGAATTCATGTTAATGATTGTTAATAGTGATATTTTAATTATTTAAGTTTTTTTAATTTTTATAATATTAAAGTCTATTATTTAATGTAAATAGCTTTGAAATTCATAATGTTAAATCTGAATAATTTGAACTTTACCATATGAATAGAAAAAATTTTTGAAATTTCCTAATAATTGTTAAAAATTTTTAGAGTTAATATAAAAGAAATAAAAATCATATTAAAAAAAACTTGATCATAAATTTAACACAGAATAATGATGAATTTCAAGTTGAAAATGAAAATTTAAAAATTTTTAATTATTTTTCTAATTATACTTAAGCAATGAAAATACATTTTAAAAATTTTTAATTCGACTTTTTATAGAAATCCTAAGATTTTTAACTTAAAGTACTCTTTAAGTAATGTATAGTTAATTTTTTTTTTAATATGAATTAATAGTATAAAAATAATTTTCAAAAATTAATTTTTTTCTAATGATTATATTTCATAATTTAATTAGATATATATGATAATTATTTCTCGAAGGAAGCATATTTCTTTCAGACACCGATACAGGAAATATTGTTCAGCTTTTTATTTGAATTTAGTAGTATAAAAATAATTTTAAAACATAATTATATATAATCATTAATTATAATTTATAATTACATTTATATAATTATATAAAATTATTTCTCGAAGAAAGTATATTTCCTCAGGAAACCCTAGATGAAAGATGTTTGAGAATTTATTCTTAGTTAACAAGTGTCAAAATTAATTTTAAAATAATTTTTTCTAATGATTATTTATTCTATAAATTTATAATTAATTATTTCAATTATGTTATATATCTTTTCTTGGAAGGAATTCATATTTCTCAGGAACATTATACAATGAAAATATGTTCAATTTCTAATTTTGAGTCCAATCGTACCAAATTTTTTGACATTACAATAAGTATTTACAGAGTAGTATTTTCTTATCATGGTGAGGCACCCTTTTCAGCAAATTTCTATTCTTTTATAACCAAGCTATTTTGTACAACAAACCTGTGTGAAAAAATGTGTAGAATGTATCTGAATCGAATGGTATTATTTCAAATCGATACAATCATTTTTTGTAAAGAAATCTATAGACAAGGTCGAGTAGAAATACCAGACCCCCACTACTTTCTGGAGGAAGGAACAGACTTTTCACCTGACAATAGCTATATTGAAAAATGTCTGAATTTAATTCTAGGAAGATTGGTACCAAATTTGTCACATTAGCATAGAGTATTTACAGAAGATAATAATTGCATTCTCCGGTAAGTCGCAGCTCCCTGAAAATTATATTCTTTTGAACTTGAATAATTTGACAGAAACCACTGTGAAAAATGTTGTAGAATGTTATTCTTGAATCAGGTATCATTTCAAATCGATACGATAAGTTTTGACTGAGAAATCTATAGGATCAAGGCTCGAGTAGCATCCGACCCCACATATTTTCTATGGGAGACAAGACATTTTAGTTGCGAAAAAGTATATATGAAATGTTTAAGAATTTAAATTGCTAGAAAGACTGATACCAATTTTGAAATCGTGATACGATAAAATTGAGCAGAAATTTAAAATAAAAATGTTTGAATTTTGACTTTGTCAGATTTTACGACCGTCCAAGTGAATCGAAATCTTTTTACGTAAATCTTACTTGTTATGAAATTTCTTTTCGATTAGCGTAATTGAAACCGAAGAATGGCTCTTTAATTTATGACGTTAATTTCCTTTCATGGACTATGTAATAATTATGTATTTCTGGACGTCATATTCTTTTTATTGCGTATCGATTACATCATACTGACACTTTACATTTAATTAGATCAGTTATGTTTTCTCCCTAGGGGTGAGGGGGTACTGGATCCGACCCTCACATCCTCTACCTCCTGTATTTCATTTTTTCTCCATGAAGAGCGTTTTTCGAGGGTAGTCCTTTAGGCATGTAAGATACTTTTTTATTCCGCATCTTTGGTGACATCAAAGAAAATTGTTCAAAATATTATTATGTTTGATTATTAATCATAATGATATAATTAATATATAATTATATTAATATCTCTTGAAGGAAGCATATTCTAAAGCAAACCATAGTATGGTAAAAATTAGAGAATTTTTTATGCATACAATGGAATCAAAAATAATATTAAAATATAATTTTTTTAATGTTATATTTATAATTATAATTAATTATTATATTATTATCTCGAAGGAAGCATATTCTACAGGTACCATACATGAAATATGTTCAGTCTGTTTCAATTTTCTGAGGTTCCAATGATACCAAATTTATTACCATTAGCATAGTATTTTCAGAGTTATGAATTTTCTTGTCTCGGCGAGGCGCCGGCATCCCAGAATTTTTGCTATCTTTTATAACCAAGCATATTTGGTACAACAAACCCAGTGATTGAAAATGTGTAGAATTTATATTTGAATTCAGGATGGTACCATTTCGGATCGGTACGATATGTTTTTGATTATGAGAAATCTATAAACAAGTGAATTGGTATAGTGCGCCGAGTACTATGTGGAGAAACCAGACATTTTCGCCCGACAAACCATATATGAAAACTGTTAAAGCTTTAATTCTAGGAGATTGGGTACACTCAAAATCTTACGATAGAAATTGACCGAAAATTTCAAAAAACAAAATTTCGAAATTCAAAACTTACCGAACGATTTTCGGACCCAATCAAATCAAATTCGAAAAAATTTTACTATGTCAATTTTCGACCAATAAAATCGAGATTCAAACCAAAAAAATCATTACCAAAAAATTCATACCAAAAAATCAATACCAGGCGGGGGGGGTTGGTATAGTGCGCTTCATAGTATACTAATAATTGGAGTCAGTGTTTGAAAAAAAAATTTAATCGAAATGAGATGACTAGTGGAAGAAGCCTTTGACGCTGTTCAATTTGTTTGAATGCGATGTCATAAATCACTTGATTGTCGACAATCTCAATAGGAAATTGATACCTCGAACATATTAAAAATAATGGGGACTGTTGTATTTGCTTGTATTATTGTGGTATGCTAATAAATGTTTTATTTTTACACTTTCTATTTTCTTAATAAAATAAAAGATATTAAAAAAGTAATTTAAAAAAGGAATTTATTCTGTAAGGGAAGCAGTCACCAATTTTATCATTTTAAGTGACTATAAACAAAATAAATATACTGATGAAAATAGCTTTACAAATATGAATATTTGCAAAGGAAAAACACATTGGGATATTTATTATTCAAAGAATAGAACTCTTATAATTGACCAGTTTGATAACTCTGCATCAATTAAAGAAAGGGAGGAAACGTGTTATGGATCGTGGATGTTGATGAAAACGATTATTGTTCACATGAATGGTTAAATTTATTATTAAATGTTGTAAATTTATTGTTAAATTTATTGTTTAATTTATTGTTTAATAAATTATTTTAGATTTATATATTTTTTTTCTCTTTACTCATATAACATATTAAATATTTTATGTGTAAAACATCAAAAATTGCTAGAAATCATGGTAATATTATAAAAAATTCTTAGAAGTCTATTAAATATTATGACATTTTTCTAGAAATAGTGAAAAGTTATAAATTACTAGAAATCATTGAAACGTTTTATAGTATTTACTGCAAGTCATGGAAATTTCATTCAATACATGAAATAAAGTTTTTAATAAAGGCATTAAGTTACAACAAGTATGTCGATTATCTTTAAGAATATTATTCTCATTCATATATTTATATAGAAAATATACCTATACAGTCAAAATATGTGTTTTAATGTGTTTGTTTACAATAGTAATAAATCATGATCATGCCACCCCACAAATATCCCATTTCTTGATCTACTATGATCCTAACTATGATCCTTGTATTTAATCCTAACTATGATCTGTAAAAACTGACATGATTTTAGACCATCGGGGATCTTTGCACCTGAAATGCATCATGCATGCACAAGTCTGTATGTTGGCAGTGGGGATGCAACTCAGATGTGCAATGGGGATAAATTCTGATCATGGCGTCATACAAGATTGGTGACACCCACCCCTTTACAAAATAGTGGCTGTATGTGTCATCACTTGCATAGGA
>JACMZG010001084.1:0-12498 GCA_018340805.1 Microvelia longipes | reverse complement strand
ACAAATCTTTTCGATATAAGGCGCAAACAAATCCCAATAATTTATATTTTGAGATTAAGATAGAAAGTTTCTGGCATGGAAATCTCAACATCGTATTGATTCTTCAGATGGAAATTCAGATGTAAAACACACAGCTTTCGAATTTTTTATTTTCAAGTACCACTCTGCATATCAATTTAAAATCAATTGCTTAGCATTTTCTACTAGTCATATATCGATTATTAACAACAATCCGTGTAAATTCTAAATAAGGTATATATTATGTTTTGGAAAAAATGATATTTTCTATGTTAAATATATTGTCAGGTTTATTACAACTTAAAGCTATGATAATTTTTCAATTCAATTAAATCTTTTTTAAGAAATTTCTAATTTTTCAAAAAATTATCTTTGATTTAGGGCAAACAAATATCTTTGATATTAGCGCACAACATCTCTTCGATATAAGGCACACAAATAATCTGTTTATTTTGAGATTAAAGATAGAAAGTTTTCTGAGCATGAATAGTTCCCTCAACATGCGGTTTGAAGTCTAGTAAGAAGGAAATTCAGAGGTAACAACAATGCTTGATTTTTATTTAGTAAACACTTATCAGCACTATTCAATGTAAAATCATATTTCTTAGCAATTTCTTACGTTAGTCTATTATTTAATGATAACCAACAATCATCCGTGTAAATCTGAATGAAAGGTAAATATATTAGTTGTTGGAAAATTATATTTCTAAGTTTAAATATTATTGTCGAGTTTATTAACAACTATAAAGCTATGATAATTTTTCAATTATTAAATACTTTTTAAAAATTTCTAATTTCTATCTTGAATAGTTACTTTGATATAGTGAAATATCTTTGATATTAAGCGCACAACAGAATCACTTCGATTATAAGCGCAAAACAATTAATAATTTTATTTTGAGATCAAAAGATAGAAAGTTTCTGGCATGGAAATATCTCAACAATGCGGTTGAAATTCTGTAAGAAGGAAAGTTCAGATGTAACAACAATGCTTCGATTTTTTATTTTAGTAACACTTATCAGCATATCAAATTAAACTCATATTTCTTAGCATTTCTACTAGTTATATAATGATAACCAACAACAATCCGTGAATCTAATGAAGGTAATATATTATGTTTTGGAAAAATATATTTCAAAGGTTAAATATTAATTTCAGTTTATTAACAACTTAAGCTATGATAATTTTTCAATTAACTAAATCTTTTTAAAATTCTTATATTCAAAAATATCTTTGATATTAGCGCCAACACAATATCTTTGATATTAGCGCACAACAAATCTCTTCGATATAAGCGCAAACAAATCAATAAATTTTATTTTTGAGATTAAAGATAGAAGTTCTGGCATGGAAATTCCTCAACAATGTGGTTGAATTCTGTAAGATGGAAATTCAGATGTAACAAACAATGCTTTCGATTTTTTATTTTAGTAACACTCATCAGCATATCAATTAAAATCATATTTCTTAGCATTTCTACTAGTATATATAATGATAACCAACAACAATCCGTGTAAATCTAATGAAGGTAATATATTATGTTTGGAAAAATATATTTCTAATGTTTAAATATTATTTCAGTTTTATTAACAACTTAAAGCTATGATAATTTTTCAAATTATAAATCTTTTTAAAATTTCTTATTCAAAGAAATATCTTTGATATTAGCGCCAAACAAATATCTTTGATATTAGCGCACAACAAAATCTCTTCGATATAAGCGCAAACAAATCAATAATTTTATTTTGAGATTAAAGATAGAAAGTTTCTGGCATGGAAAATTCCTCAACAATGTGGTTGAATTCTGTAAGATGGAAATTCAGATGTAACAAACAATGCTTTCGAGTTTTTATTTTAGTAACACTCATCAGCATATCAATTAAAATCATATTTCTTAGCATTTCTACTAGTTATATAATGATGACCAACAACAATCCGTGTAAATCTAATGAAGGTATATATTATGTTTTGAAAAAATATATTTCTAATGTATTAAATATTAATTTCAGTTTATTAACAACTTAAAGCTATGATAATTTTTCAATTAACTAAATCTTTTTAAAATTTCTAATTTCAAATCGAAGAAATATCTTTGATATTAGCGCACAACAAATCGCTTCGATATAAGCGCAAACAAATCAATAATTTTATTTTAAGATTAAAGATAGAAAGTTTCTGCATGGAAAATTCCTCAACAATGCGGTTGAATTCTGTAAGGAAATTCAGATGTAACAAACAATGCTTTCGATTTTTTATTTAGTACACTCATCAGCATATCAATTAAAATCATATTTCTTAGCATTTCTACTAGTTATATAATGATAACAACAATAATCCGCGTAAATCTAATGAAGGTAAATATATTATGTTTTGGAAAAATATATTCTAATTTATTATTATATTATTTCAGTTCATTAACAACTTAAAGCTATGATAATTTTTCAATTTAATTAAATCTTTTTTAAAAATTTCTTAATCTTCAAAGAAATATCTTTGATATTTCCAATACAAATATCTTTGATATTAGCGCACAACAAATCGCTTCGATATAAGCGCAAACAAATTAATTTTATTTTAAGATTAAAAGATAGAAAGTTTCTGGCATGGAAAATTCCTCAACAATGTGGTTGAATTCTGTCAGATGGAAATTCAGATGTACAAACAATGCTTTCGAGTTTTTATTTTAGTAACCACTCATCAGCATATCAATTAAAATCATATTTCTTAGCATTTCTACTAGTTATATAATGATGACCAACAACAATCCGTAAATCTAATGAAGGGTATATATTATGTTTTGGAAAAATATATTTCTAATGTTTTAAATATATTTTCAGTTTTCAATAATAATCATAATAATAAATAATAATAATAATATAATAATAATAATAATATAATATATAATAAGTAAAAAATATTAAATATTATTGATTTAAAATTTGACAGATTATTTTGTTTTTTTAAAACTTATTAACAACTTAAAGCTATGATAATTTTTCAATTCTAAATCTTTTTAAAAATTTCTTATCTTCAAAGAAATATCAGAAATATCTTTGATATTAGCGCACAACAAATCGCTTCGATATAAGCGCGAACAAATCAATAATTTTATTTTAAGATTAAAGATAGAAAGTTTCTGGCATGGAAAATTCCTCAACAATGTGGTTGAATTCTGTAAGATGGAAATTCAGATGTAACAAACAATGCTTTCGATTTTTATTTTAGTACCACTCATCAGCATATCAATTAAAATCATATTTCTTAGCATTTCTACTAGTTATATAATGATAATAACAACAATCCGTGTAAATCTAATGAAGGTAAATATTATGTTTTGGAAAATATATTTCTAATGTTTAAATATTATTTCAGTTTATTAACAACTTAAAGCTATGATAATTTTTCAATTTAATAAATCTTTTTTAAAAATTTCTTATCTCAAAGAAATATCTTTGATATTAAAACAAATATCTTTGATATTGGAAATCTCTTCGATATAAGCGCAAACAAATCAATAATTTTATTTTAAGATTAAAGATAGAAAGTTTCTGCATGGAAATTCCTCAACAATGTGGTTGAATTCTGTAAGATGGAAATTCAGATGTAACAAACAATGCTTTCGATTTTTTATTTTAGTAACACTCATCAGCATATCAATTAAAATCATATTTCTTAGCATTTCTACTAGTTATATAATGATACCAACAATAATCCGTGTAAATCTAATGAAGGTAATATATTATGTTTTGAAAAATATATTTTCTAATGTTTAAAATATTGATTTCAGTTTATTAACAACTTAAAGCTATGATAATTTTTCAATTAATAAATCTTTTTAAAAATTTCTTATCTTCAAAGAAATATCTTTGATATTAGCGCCAAACAATATCTTTGATATTAGCGCACAACAAATCTTCGATATAAGCGCAAACAAATCAATAATTTTATTTTGAGATTAAAGATAGAAAGTTTCTGGCATGGAAAATTCCTCAACAATGCGGTTGAATTCTGTAAGATGGAAATTCAGATGTAACAAACAATGCTTTCGATTTTTATTTTAGTAACACTCATCAGCATATCAATTAAAATCATATTTCTTAGCATTTCTACTAGTTATATAATGATAACCAACAACAATCCGTGTAAATCTAATGAAGGTAATATATTATGTTTTGGAAAAATATTATTTCTATGTTTATTATTATTAACAACTTAAAGCTATGATAATTTTCAATTAACTAAATCTTTTTTTAAAATTTCTAATCTTCAAAAAATATCTTTGATATTGCAATATCATATTAGCGCACAAACAAATCTCTTCGATATAAGCGCAAACAAATTAATAATTTTATTTTGAGATTAAAGATAGAAAGTTTCTGGCATGGAAAATTCCTCAACAATGCGGTTGAATTCTGTAAGATGGAAATTCAGATGTAACAAAAATGCTTTCGATTTTTTATTTTAGTAACACTCATCAGCATATCAATTAAAATCATATTTCTTAGCATTTCTACTAGTTATATAATGATAACCAACAACAATCCGTAAATCTAATGAAGGTAATATATTATGTTTTGGAAAAATATATTTCTAATGTTTAAATATTATTTCAGTATTAACAACTTAAAGCTATGATAATTTTCAATTAATAAATCTTTTTAAAAATTTCTTATCTTCAAAGAAATATCTTTGATATTAGCGCCACAACAAATCTCTTCGATATAAGCGCAAACAAATCAATAATTTTATTTTGAGATTAAGATAGAAAGTTTCTGGCATGGAAAATTCCTCAACAATGCGGTTGAATTCTGTAAGATGGAAATTCAGATGTAAAACAATGCTTTCGATTTTTATTTTAGTACACTCATCAGCATATCAATTAAATCATATTTCTTAGCATTTCTACTAGTTATATAATGATATAACAAACAATCCGTGTAAATCTAATGAAGGTAATATATTATGTTTTGGAAAAATATATTTCTAATGTTTAAAATATTATTTCAGTTTTTAACAACTTAAAGCTATGATAATTTTTCAATTAACAAATCTTTTTTAAAAATTTTAATCTTCAAAGAAATATCTTGATATTAGCGCCAAACAAATATCTTTGATATTAGCGCACAACAAATCTTCGATATAAGCGCAAACAAATCAATAATTTTATTTTGAGATTAAAAGATAGAAAGTTTCTGGCATGGAAAATTCCTCAACAATGCGGTTGAATTCTGTAAGATGGAAATTCAGATGTAACAAACAATGCTTTCGATTTTTTATTTTAGTAACACTCATCAGCATATCAATTAAAATCATATTTCTTAGCATTTCTACTAGTTATATAATGATAACCAACAACAATCCGTGTAAATCTAATGAAGGTAATATATTATGTTTGGAAAAATATATTTCTAATGTTTAAATATTATTTCAGTTTATTAACAACTTAAAGCTATGATAATTTTTTCAATTAACTAAATCTTTTTTAAAAATTTCTTATCTTCAAAGAAATATCTTTGATATTAGCGCCAAACAAATATCTTTGATATTAGCGCACAACAAATCTCTTCGATATAAGCGCAAACAAAATAATTTTATTTTGAGATTAAAGATAGAAAGTTTCTGGCATGGAAAATTCCTCAACAATGCGGTTGAATTCTGTAAGATGGAAATTCAGATGTAACAAACAATGCTTTCGATTTTTTATTTTAGTAACACTCATCAGCATATCAATTAAAATCATATTTCTTAGCATTTCTACTAGTTATATAATGATAACCAACAACAATCCGTGTAAATCTAATGAAGGTAATATATTATGTTTTGGAAAATATTTCTAATGTTTAAATATATTTCAGTTTATTAACAACTTAAGCTATGATAATTTTTCAATTAATTAAATCTTTTTTTAAAATTTCTATCTTCAAAGAAATATCTTTGATATAGCGCCAAACAAATATCTTTGATATTAGCGCACAACAAATCTCTTCGATATAAGCGCAAACAAATTAATAATTTTATTTTGAGATTAAAGATAGAAAGTTTCTGGCATGGAAAATTCTCAACAATGCGGTTGAATTCTGTCAGATGGAAATTCAGATGTAACAAACAATGCTTTCGATTTTTTATTTTAGTAACACTCATCAGCATATCAATTAAAATCATATTTCTTAGCATTTCTACTAGTTATATAATGATAACCAACAATCCGTGTAAATCTAATGAAGGTAATATATTATGTTTTGAAAAAATATATTTCTAATGTTTAAATATTATTTTCAGTTTATTAACAACTTAAAGCTATGATAATTTTTCAATTAACTAAATCTTTTTAAAAATTTCTTATCTTCAAAGAAATATCTTTGATATTAGCGCCAACAAATCTTCGATATAAGCGCAAACAAATCAATAATTTTATTTTGAGATTAAGATAGAAAGTTTCTGGCATGGAAAATTCCTCAACAATGTGGTTGAATTCTGTAAGATGGAAATTCAGATGTAACAAACAATGCTTTCGATTTTTATTTTAGTAACACTCATCAGCATATCAATTAAAATCATATTTCTTAGCATGAAACAAAATCCGATATAGCGCAAACAAATTAATAATTTTATTTTGAGATTAAAGATAGAAAGTTTCTGCATGGAAAATTCCTCAACAATGCGGTTGAATTCTGTAGATGGAAATTCAGATGTAACAAACAATGCTTTCGATTTTTTATTTTAGTAACACTCATCAGCATATCAATTAAAAATTATTTCTTTTTCTACTAGTTATATAATGATAACCAACAACAATCCGTGTAAATCTAATGAAGGTAATATATTATGTTTTGGAAAAATATATTTCTAAGTTTAAATATTTTTTTCAGTTTATTAACAACTTAAAGCTATGATAATTTTTCAATTAACTAAATCTTTTTAAAAATTATCTTCATCTAGAAATATCTTTGATATTAGCGCCAAACAAATATCTTTGATATTAGCGCACAACAAATCTCTTCGATATAAGCGCAAACAAATCAATAATTTTATTTTGAGATTAAAGATAGAAAGTTTCTGGCATGGAAAATTCCTCAACAATGCGGTTGAATTCTGTAAGATGGAAATTCAGATGTAACAAACAATGCTTTCGATTTTTATTTAGTAACACTCATCAGCATATCAATTAAAATCATATTTCTTAGCATTTCTACTAGTTATATAATGATAACCAACAAAATCCGTGTAAATCTAATGAAGGTAATATATTATGTTTTGGAAAAATATATTTCTAATGTTTAAATATTATTTTCAGTTTATTAACAACTTAAAGCTATGATAATTTTTCAATTAATTAAATCTTTTTAAAAATTTCAAATCTTCAAAGAAATATCTTTGATATTAGCGCCAAACAAAATATCTTGATATTAGCGCACAACAAATCTCTTCGATATAAGCGCAAAAATCAATAATTTTATTTTGAGATTAAAGATAGAAAGTTTCTGGCATGGAAAATTCCTCAACAATGCGGTTGAATTCTGTAAGATGGAAATTCAGATGTAACAAACAATGCTTTCGATTTTTTATTTTAGTAACACTCATCAGCATATCAATTAAAATCATATTTCTTAGCATTTCTACTAGTTATATAATGATAACCAACAACAATCCGTGTAAATCTAATGAAGGTAATATATTATGTTTTGGAAAAATATATTTCTAATGTTTAAATATTATTTTCAGTTTATTAACAACTAAAGCTATGATAATTTTTCAATTAACTAAATCTTTTTAAAAATTTCTAATCTTCAAAGAAATATCTTTGATATTAGCGCCGATCTTTGATATTAGCGCACAACAAATCTCTTCGATATAAGCGCAAACAAATCAATAATTTTATTTTGAGATTAAAGATAGAAAGTTTCTGGCATGGAAAATTCCTCAACAATGCGGTTGAATTCTGTAAGATGGAAATTCAGATGTAACAAACAATGCTTTCGATTTTTTATTTTAGTAACACTCATCAGCATATCAATTAAAATCATATTTCTTAGCATTTCTACTAGTATATATAATGATAACCAACAACAATCCGTGTAAATCTAATGAAGGTAATATATTATGTTTTGGAAAAATATATTTCTAATGTTTAAATATTATTTCAGTTTATTAACAACTTAAAAGCTATGATAATTTTTCAATTAATTAAATCTTTTTAAAAATTTCATCTTCAAAGAAATATCTTTGATATTATATCGAATATCTTTGATATTAGCGCACAACAAATCTCTTCGATATAAGCGCAAACAAATCAATAATTTTATTTTGAGATTAAAGATAGAAAGTTTCTGGCATGGAAAATTCCTCAACAATGCGGTGAATTCTGTAAGAGGAAATTCAGATGTAACAACAATGCTTTCGATTTTTATTTTAGTACACTCATCAGCATATCAATTAAATCATATTTCTTAGCAACTAGTTATATAATGATATCTCTTCGATATAAGCGCAAACAAATTAATAATTTTATTTTGAGATTAAAGATAGAAAGTTTCTGGCATGGAAAATTCCTCAACAATGCGGTTGAATTCTGTAAGATGGAAATTCAGATGTAACAAACAATGCTTTCGATTTTTTATTTTAGTAACACTCATCAGCATATCAATTAAAATCATATTTCTTAGCATTTCTACTAGTTATATAATGATAACCAACAACACAAATCCGATATAAGCGCAAACAAATTAATAATTTATTTTAGATTAAAATAGAAAGTTTTCATGGAAAAACAATGTTTGAATTCTGTAAGATGGAAATTCAGATGAACAATGCTTTCGATTTTTATTTTTTAACACATCAGCATATCTTAAAATCATATTTCTTAGCATTTTACTAGTTATATAATGATAACCACAACAAATCTCTTCGATATAAGCGCAAACAAATTAATAATTTTTTTGAGATTAAAGATAGAAAGTTTCTGGCATGGAAAATTCCTCAACAATGGGTTGAATTCTGTAAGATGGAAATTCAGATGTAACAAACAATGCTTTCGATTTTTTATTTTAGTAACACTCATCAGCATATCAATTAAAATCATATTTCTTAGCATTTCTACTAGTTATATAATGATAACCAACAACAATCCGTAAATCTAATGAAGGTAATATATTATGTTTTGGAAAATATATTTCTAATGTTTAAATATTATTTTCAGTTTATTAACAACTTAAAGCTATGATAATTTTCAATTAACTAAATCTTTTTAAAAATTTCTATCTTCAAAGAAATATCTTTGATATTAGCGCCAAACAAATATCTTGATATTAGACAACAAATCTCTTCGATATAAGCGCAAACAAATCAATAATTTTATTTTGAGATTAAAGATAGAAAGTTTCTGGCATGGAAAATTCCTCAACAATGCGGTTGAATTCTGTAAGATGGAAATTCAGATGTAACAAACAATGCTTTCGATTTTTTATTTTAGTAACACTCATCAGCATATCAATTAAAATCATATTTCTTAGCATTTCTACTAGTTATATAATGATAACCAACAACAATCCGTGTAATCTAATGAAGGTAATATATTATGTTTTGGAAAAATATATTTCTAATGTTTAATATTATTTTTAGTTTATTAACAACTTAAAGCTATGATAATTTTTCAATTAAATAAATCTTTTTAAAAATTTCTAATCTTCAAAGAAATATCTTTGATATTATATATCTTAAAACAAATATCTTTGTATTAGCGCACAACAAATCTCTTCGATATAAGCGCAAACAAATCAATAATTTTATTTTGAGATTAAAGATAGAAAGTTTCTGGCATGGAAAATTCCTCAACAATGCGGTTGAATTCTGTAAGATGGAAATTCAGATGTAACAAACAATGCTTTCGATTTTTTATTTTAGTAACACTCATCAGCATATCAATTAAAATCATATTTCTTAGCATTTCTACTAGTTATATTAATGATAACCAACACACAAATCTCTTCGATATAAGCGCAAACAAATTAATAATTTTTTTGAGATTAAAGATAGAAAGTTCTGGCATGAAAAAACAATGCGGTTGAATTCTGTAAGATGGAAATTCAGATGTAACAAACAATGCTTTCGATTTTTTTATTTTAGTAACACTCATCAGCATATCAATTAAATCATATTTCTTAGCATTTCTACTAGTTATATAATGATAACAACAACACAAATCTTCGATATAAGCGCAACAAATTAATAATTTTTATTTTGAGATTAAAGATAGAAAGTTTCTGGCATGGAAATTCCTCAACAATGCGGTTTGAATTCTGTAAGATGGAAATTCAGATGTAACAAACAATGCTTTCGATTTTTATTTTAGTAACACTCATCAGCATATCAATAAAATCATATTCTTAGCATTTTACTAGTTATATAATGATAACCAACAACAAAAATCTCTTCGATATAAGCGCAAACAAATAATAATTTTATTTTGAGATTAAAGATAGAAAGTTTCTGGCATGGAAAATTCCTCAACAATGGGTTGAATTCTGTAAGATGGAAATTCAGATGTAACAAACAATGCTTTCGATTTTTTATTTTTAGTAACACTCATCAGCATATCAATTAAAATCATATTTCTTAGCATTTCTACTAGTTATATAATGATAACCAACAACAATCCGTGTAAATCTAATGAAGGTAATATATTATGTTTGGAAAAATATATTTCTATGTTTAAATTTTTTCAGTTTTATTAACAACTAAAGCTATGATAATTTTTCAATTAACTAAATCTTTTTAAAATTTCTTATCTTCAAAGAAATATCTTTGTTATTAGTTGCCAAACAAAATATCTTTGATTTTAAAGCACAACAAATCTCTTCGATATAAGCGCAAACAAATCAATAATTTTATTTTGAGATTAAAGATAGAAAGTTTCTGGCATGGAAAATTCCTCAACAATGCGGTTGAATTCTGTAAGATGGAAATTCAGATGTAACAAACAATGCTTTCGATTTTTAAATTTAGTAACACTCATCAGCATATCAATTAAAATCATATTTCTTAGCATTTCTACTAGTTATATAATGATAACCAACAACAATCCGTGTAAATCTAATGAAGGTAATATATTATGTTTTGGAAAATATATTTCTAATGTTTAATATTATTTTCAGTTTATTAACAACTAAAGCTATGATAATTTTCAATTAATAAATCTTTTTTAAAAATTTCTAATCTTCAAAGAAATATCTTTGTATTAGTCAAAAACAATATCTTTGATATTAGTGCCAAACAAATATCTTTGATATTAGCGCAAACAAATCTCTTCGATATAGCGCAAACAAATCAATAATTTTATTTGAGATTAAAGATAGAAAAGTTCTGGCATGGAAAATTCCTCAACAATGCGGTTGAATTCTGTAAGATGGAAATTCAGATGTAACAAACAATGCTTTCGATTTTTATTTTAGTAACACTCATCAGCATATCAATTAAATCATTATTTCTTAGCATTTCTACTAGTATATAATGATAACCAACAACACAATCTCTTCGAATAGCGCAAACAATTAATAATTTTTTTTTTGAGATTAAAAGATAGGAAAGTTTCTGGCATGGAAAAGTTCTCAACAATGCGTTTGACAATTCGTGTAAGATGGAAATTCAGATGTAACAAACAATGCTTTCGATTTTTATTTTAGTACACTTCATCAGCATATCAATTAAAATCATATTTCTTAGCATTTCTACTAGTTATATAATGATAACCAAACAAAATTCTTTGATAAAGCGCAATAATAATTATATTATTTTAGAATTAAAGATAGAAAGTTTCTGGCATTGAAATTCCTCAACAATGCGTTATTCTGTAAGATGGAAATTCAGATGTAACAAACAATGCTTTTCGATTTTATTTTAGTAAACTATCAGATATCAATTAATCATATTTCTTGGCATTTCTATCTTTATAATTGAGCGCACAAAAATCTCTTCGATATAAGCGCAAACAATTAATAATTTTATTTTGAGATTAAAGATAGAAAGTTTCTGTCATGGAAAATTCCTCAACAATGCGGTTGAATTCTGTAGAGGAAATTCAGATGTAACAAACATGCTTCGATTTTTTATTTTTAGTAACATCATCAGCATATCAATTAAAATCATATTTCTTAGCATTTCTTACTGTTATATAATGATAACCAACAACAATCCGTGTAAATCTAATGAAGGTAATATATTATTGTTTTGGAAAAATATATTTTCTAATGTTTAAATATTATTTTTCAGTTTATTAACAACTTAAACTATTGATATTTTTCAATTAACAAATCTTTTTAAAAATTTCTTTATCTTCAAGAAATATCTTTTGTTTATTAGTGCCAAACAAATAGTTCTTTGATTTGTGTACAAGCACAACAACATCTCTTCGATATAGCGCAACAAATCATATTTTATTGAGAATTAAGATATTAAAGTTTTCTTGGCATGGAAAATTCCTCAAC
>JACMZG010001083.1:0-12506 GCA_018340805.1 Microvelia longipes | reverse complement strand
GGCAGGACTCGAACCTGCAATCTTCTGATTCGAAGTCAGACGCCTTATCCATTGGGCCACAGGGCCTTAAATAAATTTTATTTTAATAAACTTTACAAAACCACGAAAAAATCTTAAGAAATTCACACTGATTATTTACTCAAGATTTATGTAAAACTCTGTTAGAAAAATCAAAATCTTGCTATTAATTTTAATAGAAATTCAAATCATTTCCAATCGTCTTTTGCCAAAGATTATCAAATGATTTGTAGATGAGATTCTATATGAAAAATTTGAAAACCGTTCTTCATCATGCACTTGAAAATCGCCGAATCAACATGATTCTCAAAAATATTTATTAGAAAAAAAATACGACCCTGGCGACTCGAACCTGCAATCTTCTGATTCGAAGTCAGACGCCTTATCCATTGGGCCACAGGCCTTAAATAAAATTTTATTTTAATAAACTTTACAAAACCACGAAAAAAATCTTAAGAAATTCACACTGATTATTTACTCAAGATTTATGTAAAACTCTGTTAGAAAAATCAAAATCTTGCTATTAATTTTAATAGAAATTCAAATCATTTCCAATCGTCTTTTGCCAAAGATTATCAAATGATTTGTAGATGAGATTCTATATGAAAAATTTGAAAACCGTTCTTCATCATGCACTTGAAAATCGCCGAATCAACATGATTCTCAAAAATATTTATTAGAAAAAAAATACGACCCTGGCAGGACTCGAACCTGCAATCTTCTGATTCGAAGTCAGACGCCTTATCCATTGGGCCACAGGGCCTTAAATAAAATTTTATTTTAATAAACTTTACAAAACCACGAAAAAAAATCTTAAGAAATTCACACTGATTATTTACTCAAGATTTATGTAAAACTCTGTTAGAAAAATCAAAATCTTGCTATTAATTTTAATAGAAATTCAAATCATTTCCAATCGTCTTTTGCCAAAGATTATCAAATGATTTGTAGATGAGATTCTATATGAAAAATTTGAAAACCGTTCTTCATCATGCACTTGAAAATCGCCGAATCAACATGATTCTCAAAAATATTTATTAGAAAAAAAATACGACCCTGGCAGGACTCGAACCTGCAATCTTCTGATTCGAAGTCAGACGCCTTATCCATTGGGCCACAGGGCCTTAAATAAAATTTTATTTTAATAAACTTTACAAAACCACGAAAAAAATCTTAAGAAATTCACACTGATTATTTACTCAAGATTTATGTAAAACTCTGTTAGAAAAATCAAAATCTTGCTATTAATTTTAATAGAAATTCAAATCATTTCCAATCGTCTTTTGCCAAAGATTATCAAATGATTGTAGATGAGATTCTATATGAAAAATTTGAAAACCGTTCTTCATCATGCACTTGAAAATCGCCGAATCAACATGATTCTCAAAAATATTTATTAGAAAAAAAATACGACCCTGGCAGGACTCGAACCTGCAATCTTCTGATTCGAAGTCAGACGCCTTATCCATTGGGCCACAGGGCCTTAAATAAAATTTTATTTTAATAAACTTTACAAAACCACGAAAAAATCTTAAGAAATTCACACTGATTATTTACTCAAGATTTATGTAAAACTCTGTTAGAAAAATCAAAATCTTGCTATTAATTTTAATAGAAATTCAAATCATTTCCAATCGTCTTTTGCCAAAGATTATCAAATGATTTGTAGATGAGATTCTATATGAAAAATTTGAAAAACCGTTCTTCATCATGCACTTGAAAATCGCCGAATCAACATGATTCTCAAAAATATTTATTAGAAAAAAAATACGACCCTGGCAGGACTCGAACCTGCAATCTTCTGATTCGAAGTCAGACGCCTTATCCATTGGGCCACAGGGCCTTAAATAAAATTTTATTTTAATAAACTTTACAAAACCACGAAAAAAATCTTAAGAAATTCACACTGATTATTTACTCAAGATTTATGTAAAACTCTGTTAGAAAAATCAAAATCTTGCTATTAATTTTAATAGAAATTCAAATCATTTCCAATCGTCTTTTGCCAAAGATTATCAAATGATTTGTAGATGAGATTCTATATGAAAAATTTGAAAACCGTTCTTCATCATGCACTTGAAAATCGCCGAATCAACATGATTCTCAAAAATATTTATTAGAAAAAAATACGACCCTGGCAGGACTCGAACCTGCAATCTTCTGATTCGAAGTCAGACGCCTTATCCATTGGGCCACAGGGCCTTAAATAAAATTTTATTTTAATAAACTTTACAAAACCACGAAAAAAATCTTAAGAAATTCACTGATTATTTACTCAAGATTTATGTAAAACTCTGTTAGAAAAATCAAAATCTTGCTATTAATTTTAATAGAAATTCAAATCATTTCCAATCGTCTTTTGCCAAAGATTATCAAATGATTTGTAGATGAGATTCTATATGAAAAATTTGAAAACCGTTCTTCATCATGCACTTGAAAATCGCCGAATCAACATGATTCTCAAAAATATTTATTAGAAAAAAAATACGACCCTGGCAGGACTCGAACCTGCAATCTTCTGATTCGAAGTCAGACGCCTTATCCATTGGGCCACAGGGCCTTAAATAAAATTTTATTTTAATAAACTTTACAAAACCACGAAAAAATCTTAAGAAATTCACACTGATTATTTACTCAAGATTTATGTAAAACTCTGTTAGAAAAATCAAAATCTTGCTATTAATTTTAATAGAAATTCAAATCATTTCCAATCGTCTTTTGCCAAAGATTATCAAATGATTTGTAGATGAGATTCTATATGAAAAATTTGAAAACCGTTCTTCATCATGCACTTGAAAATCGCCGAATCAACATGATTCTCAAAAATATTTATTAGAAAAAAAATACGACCCTGGCAGGACTCGAACCTGCAATCTTCTGATTCGAAGTCAGACGCCTTATCCATTGGGCCACAGGGCCTTAAATAAAATTTTATTTTAATAAACTTTACAAAACCACGAAAAAAATCTTAAGAAATTCACACTGATTATTTACTCAAGATTTATGTAAAACTCTGTTAGAAAAATCAAAATCTTGCTATTAATTTTAATAGAAATTCAAATCATTTCCAATCGTCTTTTGCCAAAGATTATCAAATGATTTGTAGATGAGATTCTATATGAAAAATTTGAAAACCGTTCTTCATCATGCACTTGAAAATCGCCGAATCAACATGATTCTCAAAAATATTTATTAGAAAAAAAATACGACCCTGGCAGGACTCGAACCTGCAATCTTCTGATTCGAAGTCAGACGCCTTATCCATTGGGCCACAGGGCCTTAAATAAAATTTTATTTTAATAAACTTTACAAAACCACGAAAAAAATCTTAAGAAATTCACACTGATTATTTACTCAAGATTTATGTAAAACTCTGTTAGAAAAATCAAAATCTTGCTATTAATTTTAATAGAAATTCAAATCATTTCCAATCGTCTTTTGCCAAAGATTATCAAATGATTTGTAGATGAGATTCTATATGAAAAATTTGAAAACCGTTCTTCATCATGCACTTGAAAATCGCCGAATCAACATGATTCTCAAAAATATTTATTAGAAAAAAAATACGACCCTGGCAGGACTCGAACCTGCAATCTTCTGATTCGAAGTCAGACGCCTTATCCATTGGGCCACAGGGCCTTAAATAAAATTTTATTTTAATAAACTTTACAAAACCACGAAAAAAATCTTAAGAAATTCACACTGATTATTTACTCAAGATTTATGTAAAACTCTGTTAGAAAAATCAAAATCTTGCTATTAATTTTAATAGAAATTCAAATCATTTCCAATCGTCTTTTGCCAAAGATTATCAAATGATTTGTAGATGAGATTCTATATGAAAAATTTGAAAACCGTTCTTCATCATGCACTTGAAAATCGCCGAATCAACATGATTCTCAAAAATATTTATTAGAAAAAAAATACGACCCTGGCAGGACTCGAACCTGCAATCTTCTGATTCGAAGTCAGACGCCTTATCCATTGGGCCACAGGGCCTTAAATAAAATTTTATTTTAATAAACTTTACAAAACCACGAAAAAAATCTTAAGAAATTCACACTGATTATTTACTCAAGATTTATGTAAAACTCTGTTAGAAAAATCAAAATCTTGCTATTAATTTTAATAGAAATTCAAATCATTTCCAATCGTCTTTTGCCAAAGATTATCAAATGATTTGTAGATGAGATTCTATATGAAAAATTTGAAAACCGTTCTTCATCATGCACTTGAAAATCGCCGAATCAACATGATTCTCAAAAATATTTATTAGAAAAAAAATACGACCCTGGCAGGACTCGAACCTGCAATCTTCTGATTCGAAGTCAGACGCCTTATCCATTGGGCCACAGGGCCTTAAATAAAATTTTATTTTAATAAACTTTACAAAACCACGAAAAAAATCTTAAGAAATTCACACTGATTATTTACTCAAGATTTATGTAAAACTCTGTTAGAAAAATCAAAATCTTGCTATTAATTTTAATAGAAATTCAAATCATTTCCAATCGTCTTTTGCCAAAGATTATCAAATGATTTGTAGATGAGATTCTATATGAAAAATTTGAAAACCGTTCTTCATCATGCACTTGAAAATCGCCGAATCAACATGATTCTCAAAAATATTTATTAGAAAAAAAATACGACCCTGGCAGGACTCGAACCTGCAATCTTCTGATTCGAAGTCAGACGCCTTATCCATTGGGCCACAGGGCCTTAAATAAAATTTTATTTTAATAAACTTTACAAAACCACGAAAAAAATCTTAAGAAATTCACACTGATTATTTACTCAAGATTTATGTAAAACTCTGTTAGAAAAATCAAAATCTTGCTATTAATTTTAATAGAAATTCAAATCATTTCCAATCGTCTTTTGCCAAAGATTATCAAATGATTTGTAGATGAGATTCTATATGAAAAATTTGAAAACCGTTCTTCATCATGCACTTGAAAATCGCCGAATCAACATGATTCTCAAAAATATTTATTAGAAAAAAAATACGACCCTGGCAGGACTCGAACCTGCAATCTTCTGATTCGAAGTCAGACGCCTTATCCATTGGGCCACAGGGCCTTAAATAAAATTTTATTTTAATAAACTTTACAAAACCACGAAAAAAATCTTAAGAAATTCACACTGATTATTTACTCAAGATTTATGTAAAACTCTGTTAGAAAAATCAAAATCTTGCTATTAATTTTAATAGAAATTCAAATCATTTCCAATCGTCTTTTGCCAAAGATTATCAAATGATTGTAGATGAGATTCTATATGAAAAATTTGAAAACCGTTCTTCATCATGCACTTGAAAATCGCCGAATCAACATGATTCTCAAAAATATTTATTAGAAAAAAAATACGACCCTGGCAGGACTCGAACCTGCAATCTTCTGATTCGAAGTCAGACGCCTTATCCATTGGGCCACAGGGCCTTAAATAAAATTTTATTTTAATAAACTTTACAAAACCACGAAAAAAATCTTAAGAAATTCACACTGATTATTTACTCAAGATTTATGTAAAACTCTGTTAGAAAAATCAAAATCTTGCTATTAATTTTAATAGAAATTCAAATCATTTCCAATCGTCTTTTGCCAAAGATTATCAAATGATTTGTAGATGAGATTCTATATGAAAAATTTGAAAACCGTTCTTCATCATGCACTTGAAAATCGCCGAATCAACATGATTCTCAAAAATATTTATTAGAAAAAAAATACGACCCTGGCAGGACTCGAACCTGCAATCTTCTGATTCGAAGTCAGACGCCTTATCCATTGGGCCACAGGGCCTTAAATAAAATTTTATTTTAATAAACTTTACAAAACCACGAAAAAAATCTTAAGAAATTCACACTGATTATTTACTCAAGATTTATGTAAAACTCTGTTAGAAAAATCAAAATCTTGCTATTAATTTTAATAGAAATTCAAATCATTTCCAATCGTCTTTTGCCAAAGATTATCAAATGATTTGTAGATGAGATTCTATATGAAAAATTTGAAAACCGTTCTTCATCATGCACTTGAAAATCGCCGAATCAACATGATTCTCAAAAATATTTATTAGAAAAAAAAATACGACCCTGGCAGGACTCGAACCTGCAATCTTCTGATTCGAAGTCAGACGCCTTATCCATTGGGCCACAGGGCCTTAAATAAAATTTTATTTTAATAAACTTTACAAAACCACGAAAAAAATCTTAAGAAATTCACACTGATTATTTACTCAAGATTTATGTAAAACTCTGTTAGAAAAATCAAAATCTTGCTATTAATTTTAATAGAAATTCAAATCATTTCCAATCGTCTTTTGCCAAAGATTATCAAATGATTTGTAGATGAGATTCTATATGAAAAATTTGAAAACCGTTCTTCATCATGCACTTGAAAATCGCCGAATCAACATGATTCTCAAAATATTTATTAGAAAAAAAATACGACCCTGGCAGGACTCGAACCTGCAATCTTCTGATTCGAAGTCAGACGCCTTATCCATTGGGCCACAGGGCCTTAAATAAAATTTTATTTTAATAAACTTTACAAAACCACGAAAAAAATCTTAAGAAATTCACACTGATTATTTACTCAAGATTTATGTAAAACTCTGTTAGAAAAATCAAAATCTTGCTATTAATTTTAATAGAAATTCAAATCATTTCCAATCGTCTTTTGCCAAAGATTATCAAATGATTTGTAGATGAGATTCTATATGAAAAAATTTGAAAACCGTTCTTCATCATGCACTTGAAAATCGCCGAATCAACATGATTCTCAAAAATATTTATTAGAAAAAAAATACGACCCTGGCAGGACTCGAACCTGCAATCTTCTGATTCGAAGTCAGACGCCTTATCCATTGGGCCACAGGGCCTTAAATAAAATTTTATTTTAATAAACTTTACAAAACCACGAAAAAAATCTTAAGAAATTCACACTGATTTTACTCAAGATTTATGTAAAACTCTGTTAGAAAAATCAAAATCTTGCTATTAATTTTAATAGAAATTCAAATCATTTCCAATCGTCTTTTGCCAAAGATTATCAAATGATTTGTAGATGAGATTCTATATGAAAAATTTGAAAACCGTTCTTCATCATGCACTTGAAAATCGCCGAATCAACATGATTCTCAAAAATATTTATTAGAAAAAAAATACGACCCTGGCAGGACTCGAACCTGCAATCTTCTGATTCGAAGTCAGACGCCTTATCCATTGGGCCACAGGGCCTTAAATAAAATTTTATTTTATAAACTTTACAAAACCACGAAAAAAATCTTAAGAAATTCACACTGATTATTTACTCAAGATTTATGTAAAACTCTGTTAGAAAAATCAAAATCTTGCTATTAATTTTAATAGAAATTCAAATCATTTCCAATCGTCTTTTGCCAAAGATTATCAAATGATTTGTAGATGAGATTCTATATGAAAAATTTGAAAACCGTTCTTCATCATGCACTTGAAAATCGCCGAATCAACATGATTCTCAAAAAAAATTTATTAGAAAAAAAATACGACCCTGGCAGGACTCGAACCTGCAATCTTCTGATTCGAAGTCAGACGCCTTATCCATTGGGCCACAGGGCCTTAAATAAAATTTTATTTTAATAAACTTTACAAAACCACGAAAAAAATCTTAAGAAATTCACACTGATTATTTACTCAAGATTTATGTAAAACTCTGTTAGAAAAATCAAAATCTTGCTATTAATTTTAATAGAAATTCAAATCATTTCCAATCGTCTTTTGCCAAAGATTATCAAATGATTTGTAGATGAGATTCTATATGAAAAATTTGAAAACCGTTCTTCATCATGCACTTGAAAATCGCCGAATCAACATGATTCTCAAAAATATTTATTAGAAAAAAAAATACGACCCTGGCAGGACTCGAACCTGCAATCTTCTGATTCGAAGTCAGACGCCTTATCCATTGGGCCACAGGGCCTTAAATAAAATTTTATTTTAAAAACTTTACAAAACCACGAAAAAAATCTTAAGAAATTCACACTGATTATTTACTCAAGATTTATGTAAAACTCTGTTAGAAAAATCAAAATCTTGCTATTAATTTTAATAGAAATTCAAATCATTTCCAATCGTCTTTTGCCAAAGATTATCAAATGATTTGTAGATGAGATTCTATATGAAAAATTTGAAAACCGTTCTTCATCATGCACTTGAAAATCGCCGAATCAACATGATTCTCAAAAATATTTATTAGAAAAAAAATACGACCCTGGCAGGACTCGAACCTGCAATCTTCTGATTCGAAGTCAGACGCCTTATCCATTGGGCCACAGGGCCTTAAATAAAATTTTATTTTAATAAACTTTACAAAACCACGAAAAAAATCTTAAGAAATTCACACTGATTATTTACTCAAGATTTATGTAAAACTCTGTTAGAAAAATCAAAATCTTGCTATTAATTTTAATAGAAATTCAAATCATTTCCAATCGTCTTTTGCCAAAGATTATCAAATGATTTGTAGATGAGATTCTATATGAAAAATTTGAAAACCGTTCTTCATCATGCACTTGAAAATCGCCGAATCAACATGATTCTCAAAAATATTTATTAGAAAAAAAATACGACCCTGGCAGGACTCGAACCTGCAATCTTCTGATTCGAAGTCAGACGCCTTATCCATTGGGCCACAGGGCCTTAAATAAAATTTTATTTTAATAAACTTTACAAAACCACGAAAAAAATCTTAAGAAATTCACACTGATTATTTACTCAAGATTTATGTAAAACTCTGTTAGAAAAATCAAAATCTTGCTATTAATTTTAATAGAAATTCAAATCATTTCCAATCGTCTTTTGCCAAAGATTATCAAATGATTTGTAGATGAGATTCTATATGAAAAATTTGAAAACCGTTCTTCATCATGCACTTGAAAATCGCCGAATCAACATGATTCTCAAAAATATTTATTAGAAAAAAAATACGACCCTGGCAGGACTCGAACCTGCAATCTTCTGATTCGAAGTCAGACGCCTTATCCATTGGGCCACAGGGCCTTAAATAAAATTTTATTTTAATAAACTTTACAAAACCACGAAAAAAATCTTAAGAAATTCACACTGATTATTTACTCAAGATTTATGTAAAACTCTGTTAGAAAAATCAAAATCTTGCTATTAATTTTAATAGAAATTCAAATCATTTCCAATCGTCTTTTGCCAAAGATTATCAAATGATTTGTAGATGAGATTCTATATGAAAAATTTGAAAACCGTTCTTCATCATGCACTTGAAAATCGCCGAATCAACATGATTCTCAAAAATATTTATTAGAAAAAAAATACGACCCTGGCAGGACTCGAACCTGCAATCTTCTGATTCGAAGTCAGACGCCTTATCCATTGGGCCACAGGGCCTTAAATAAAATTTTATTTTAATAAACTTTACAAAACCACGAAAAAAATCTTAAGAAATTCACACTGATTATTTACTCAAGATTTATGTAAAACTCTGTTAGAAAAATCAAAATCTTGCTATTAATTTTAATAGAAATTCAAATCATTTCCAATCGTCTTTTGCCAAAGATTATCAAATGATTTGTAGATGAGATTCTATATGAAAAATTTGAAAACCGTTCTTCATCATGCACTTGAAAATCGCCGAATCAACATGATTCTCAAAAATATTTATTAGAAAAAAAATACGACCCTGGCAGGACTCGAACCTGCAATCTTCTGATTCGAAGTCAGACGCCTTATCCATTGGGCCACAGGGCCTTAAATAAAATTTTATTTTAATAAACTTTACAAAACCACGAAAAAAATCTTAAGAAATTCACACTGATTATTTACTCAAGATTTATGTAAAACTCTGTTAGAAAAATCAAAATCTTGCTATTAATTTTAATAGAAATTCAAATCATTTCCAATCGTCTTTTGCCAAAGATTATCAAATGATTTGTAGATGAGATTCTATATGAAAAATTTGAAAACCGTTCTTCATCATGCACTTGAAAATCGCCGAATCAACATGATTCTCAAAAATATTTATTAGAAAAAAAAATACGACCCTGGCAGGACTCGAACCTGCAATCTTCTGATTCGAAGTCAGACGCCTTATCCATTGGGCCACAGGGCCTTAAATAAAATTTTATTTTAATAAACTTTACAAAACCACGAAAAAAATCTTAAGAAATTCACACTGATTATTTACTCAAGATTTATGTAAAACTCTGTTAGAAAAATCAAAATCTTGCTATTAATTTTAATAGAAATTCAAATCATTTCCAATCGTCTTTTGCCAAAGATTATCAAATGATTTGTAGATGAGATTCTATATGAAAAATTTGAAAACCGTTCTTCATCATGCACTTGAAAATCGCCGAATCAACATGATTCTCAAAAATATTTATTAGAAAAAAAATACGACCCTGGCAGGACTCGAACCTGCAATCTTCTGATTCGAAGTCAGACGCCTTATCCATTGGGCCACAGGGCCTTAAATAAAATTTTATTTTAATAAACTTTACAAAACCACGAAAAAAATCTTAAGAAATTCACACTGATTATTTACTCAAGATTTATGTAAAACTCTGTTAGAAAAATCAAAATCTTGCTATTAATTTTAATAGAAATTCAAATCATTTCCAATCGTCTTTTGCCAAAGATTATCAAATGATTTGTAGATGAGATTCTATATGAAAAATTTGAAAACCGTTCTTCATCATGCACTTGAAAATCGCCGAATCAACATGATTCTCAAAATATTTATTAGAAAAAAAATACGACCCTGGCAGGACTCGAACCTGCAATCTTCTGATTCGAAGTCAGACGCCTTATCCATTGGGCCACAGGGCCTTAAATAAAATTTTATTTTAATAAACTTTACAAAACCACGAAAAAAATCTTAAAAATTCACACTGATTATTTACTCAAGATTTATGTAAAACTCTGTTAGAAAAATCAAAATCTTGCTATTAATTTTAATAGAAATTCAAATCATTTCCAATCGTCTTTTGCCAAAGATTATCAAATGATTTGTAGATGAGATTCTATATGAAAAATTTGAAAACCGTTCTTCATCATGCACTTGAAAATCGCCGAATCAACATGATTCTCAAAAATATTTATTAGAAAAAAAATACGACCCTGGCAGGACTCGAACCTGCAATCTTCTGATTCGAAGTCAGACGCCTTATCCATTGGGCCACAGGGCCTTAAATAAAATTTTATTTTAATAAACTTTACAAAACCACGAAAAAAATCTTAAGAAATTCACACTGATTATTTACTCAAGATTTATGTAAAACTCTGTTAGAAAAATCAAAATCTTGCTATTAATTTTAATAGAAATTCAAATCATTTCCAATCGTCTTTTGCCAAAGATTATCAAATGATTTGTAGATGAGATTCTATATGAAAAATTTGAAAAACCGTTCTTCATCATGCACTTGAAAATCGCCGAATCAACATGATTCTCAAAATATTTATTAGAAAAAAATACGACCCTGGCAGGACTCGAACCTGCAATCTTCTGATTCGAAGTCAGACGCCTTATCCATTGGGCCACAGGGCCTTAAATAAAATTTTATTTTAATAAACTTTACAAAACCACGAAAAAAAATCTTAAGAAATTCACACTGATTATTTACTCAAGATTTATGTAAAACTCTGTTAGAAAAATCAAAATCTTGCTATTAATTTTAATAGAAATTCAAATCATTTCCAATCGTCTTTTGCCAAAGATTATCAAATGATTTGTAGATGAGATTCTATATGAAAAATTTGAAAACCGTTCTTCATCATGCACTTGAAAATCGCCGAATCAACATGATTCTCAAAAATATTTATTAGAAAAAAAATACGACCCTGGCAGGACTCGAACCTGCAATCTTCTGATTCGAAGTCAGACGCCTTATCCATTGGGCCACAGGGCCTTAAATAAAATTTTATTTTAATAAACTTTACAAAACCACGAAAAAAATCTTAAGAAATTCACACTGATTATTTACTCAAGATTTATGTAAAACTCTGTTAGAAAAATCAAAATCTTGCTATTAATTTTAATAGAAATTCAAATCATTTCCAATCGTCTTTTGCCAAGATTATCAAATGATTTGTAGATGAGATTCTATATGAAAAATTTGAAAACCGTTCTTCATCATGCACTTGAAAATCGCCGAATCAACATGATTCTCAAAAATTTATTAGAAAAAAATACGACCCTGGCAGGACTCGAACCTGCAATCTTCTGATTCGAAGTCAGACGCCTTATCCATTGGGCCACAGGGCCTTAAATAAATTTATTTTAATAAACTTTACAAAACCACGAAAAAATCTTAAGAAATTCACACTGATTATTTACTCAAGATTTATGTAAAACTCTGTTAGAAAAATCAAAATCTTGCTATTAATTTTAATAGAAATTCAAATCATTTCAATCGTCTTTTGCCAAAGATTATCAAATGATTTGTAGATGAGATTCTATATGAAAGAAATTTTGAAAACC